>JAYXIM010022783.1:0-145439 GCA_037575425.1 Anastrepha fraterculus
GTTCTCCAGAGTTTTGAGAATAAAGGGACAGTTATTTATACAATAAAAGCACAAGACCAACTTATTGATGCCACTCGTAATTAAGGTAACAAGGACTTAAATTCTGTGATACCTAATGATATTAATAAAACAGGAGGTCTTCCGAAAGTCCTGAAAATATTCGTAGGGGCTAGAGTAATGTTGAGGTCGAACATTGACGTGTCAAAAGGTTTAGTGGAAGGCAATATGGGTTTTATCACTGAAATTGTCTGGCCAAATTTTCGCAGAGATCAACTATACGCGGAAGATATCCCGTCAGTCCATATCGACTTCGGTTCTGATGGTGTGCACATGATTAAACCGATATCGATACAGTTCCCAGCGAAATATAGCTATGGAACTGATGAGAGACGGATGTTGCCCTTGCTCCTGAGTTGGGCTTCGACCGTTCACAAGATGCAAGGTTGTACAGTTGATCATGCAGTCATTTATTTAGGCTCGCGACTGTTTGCTGCTGGACAAGCCTATGTAGCACTTAGTCGTGTAAGATCTTTAGACAGTATGCGAATCGAAGAACTTGATTGCTCTAAGCTAACTGGAAAAACTCCATGCAACAGTGAGGCTTTAAATGAAATGATTAGATTACGAAATGATTCGTAAGATATTTCAATACCACATGTCCACCATAAGACCGATTGATAAATCAAACTAAATACATAATAGTGTAAAAAAATTAAAAAAGTACGTTGTTACTGCTAATCAAACTAAAAAATTAGAAAATAAAAAATTGTTTAAAAAGTAGAAAATAAATTTTAATGACAAACAGTCCTATAATGAAGTAATAGCAAATCGAACGATCAGTCATAGTCAACTGCCTCAGAACAGAATTTCAACAAAAATTAAGATACAAATAGAATAATTCAAATTAGAGTTTAAAGCGTGGGATGCATTTTGCTTCACTTTCATAGCCCTCTGTACATAGGTAGTAGCTAATAGAATGATTGTAATATTTACTATATCAAGCATCCCACGCTTTTAACTAAAAATAAACAAAAAACATACATTCCTCCAGAAATGAAACCGTCGAATTCTAGAGAACTTTTATCAACTCTTTTTGGCTTTCATGAACAAGTTACCATGTGTTCATACCTACCAAAGAAAAAGAAAGCCGTGATCCTTCTTAGTACGATGCATTACGATGCAGTGATCTCTGATTTAGCACATCAAAAACCAGAAATGTCTTTGTTTTACAACAAAACCAAAGCCGGCGTTGTTACTATGGATCAAATGTGCATGAGGTACTATAAGCAACGGCGAACTTGTAGATGGCCGCTAGCTTTCTTCAACAACATATTGAATATTGCTTGTGTTGCTGCTTACGTCATTTATTATGAAAATAATAATATGCTTTGCAACAAAAGCAATCCACGCAGAATCAAAAAGAATATAATTTAAAATTAATTACTAATAATACTTATTTACTTTTAATTTGTATAAATAAAGATATTTTCATGACATAATACATGAATCTCGTGTTTTCTGTATAGGGGTACAGGGGTGGGTTATACATTTACTTTTTTCAAATGCAAACATTTTTAAGTAAAAAAAATTTCAAAATATGCTTAATGCATATTTTAATACAAAAAATCAAAGCATGGGGATCCATGAGGAGGTTGGCCTATCTCTCATAGGCACAAAGTTATTCAACAAAATGTACGCCGATTGGCACCCGGGTGGCAACAAAAGGGGTAAGAAAAGCGAGGTCTCCTTTGACATATGGGACGTGGCACCCTTATGAACGTATCAGTCTATCGAATTTACATTACACGTGAGAAGCGAACCAATCAATACATTATCATGTTTAGGTTTGTTGTTGATCGACAATGCAAATGTCTTATTTTTTGCGAGCATTGCTCTGCCGTTAGAAGTACTGCGCTTTGGATCTAGCCTTGATTCTTGCAACAACATAATTTTGACATACTCAATTGTTGGAGTTCTTTGAGTATTTCTGATGGTCATAACGAAAGTCTCAAATTCAGCCGGCAAACGAGCAAGCATGATTGAGGCTACCACTTCATCATTCAATGACGAATCCGCACTTATGCAGAAAACAGTGACCGACATAAACGCAGTCCCCTGTCAGCTGTTACGATCAAACTAATGAGAACCCCATGTAAATAAAAAAATCCTCCCTTCCGTATCGTAGTATCGTAGATTTTATCCCAGGATTTTTAAAAATTCCCGTAGAACCCTGTCAGCTGATTGCTCTCTCACCACACAGTGTTGCCCAGCAGTACATTTCGAAATCATTTACAAAATAAACTTAGATATTATTACAATTTTTATCAAAATAACTTAAAAAGGCTGTTGAATAATGTTGATTATAGATAAATGAACTATTTGCATTTGTTGGTTTTTGGCTTTTGTTTATTAAACAATGAAAAATTGTAGCACGGATGTGTGAAAATGTGTGTAAGTAAAAATATCAATGGCAACATTGTGTAGATACAACCAAAAACATACACACACAAACCGATGTATTGTGCAAATATAATATATAACTAAAAGAACGCAGTTGTTCTCTACGGGATGAGTTTTGCTCAGTTTTGTGCTCGGTAAGGAGCTGTGGTAAGGGACTGCGTACGTCGGTCAACGTTTTCAGCATTATTACCCGTGACGATAACGAGAGCATTTCAGTGACATACTAATATACTTCATGCTGCCAAAGTCAGAGGGTACGATATGAGTGAATTGTTTTAGCAATGCGACTTTAGGTCTACGACCTTTCCACTTAGACCATTTTCAAGCACGTCCCATGCATCTTTCGGTTTTTCCTTCCTATCGGTATATGAAAACACACGTGAATCAATTTACAATACAGGATGATCTCGGATAGACATTTTAAATCTCGAAGTCGCTATAAGTTCCTCGTATTTGCATGACCATAAGTCCTTGATAACGAGATACGATTTAACATATCTTTTTCACGCGTTATAATGATTGTGACCACCCAGCTTCTCAAAAGAATTGTATGAGAATTCATCATTAACCCAAAAAAGATATGTAGATTCACACGTTTAAACAAGAGTTCTAGCGCAACTTAGTCCGATGACACAATTTCTACAGGAAAGAAATTGTATACAAAACATGTTCAGCCATGGTCATATAAAAAGCACATTTAGACTTTGGAAGCAAAGAGTTGAATATGTTTTTAAATAATTATTTTTTCGCATAGTAATTCATTGCGCTTAGATTTTTGTTCGTTGATACGCCTGAAAATGCAAAATAAAATGGATTGTTAATGGAAACCAACAATAGCAATAATTAGTGTGTGAATATTGTACCTGTAATTGGATCGACCATCTTCAACGTGATGTCGTATCCGTCTTGCCCTTGCCAATATATGATTGGATATTGCAACGCATCGTACAAACGATGTGTCTCGTTTACACGATGCATGATATTGCTTCTTCGCTGAACGACAATGAATCGTAATGTAGTTGGATCGCCAACAATAATTGCAGCAACATCATCAACAATGGGTGCATTGAATCTTCGCACATTTTCACCTGTTGGGGTACGATCCGCTCTTATGCCAAATTTGTACGTATCCGATGGCTATCGTTCCAATGCTGTTTTGAACATATTAACCCCAGCGTTATTACCGTGAAAAAATGCTTGCAACTATTCAATAACTCGTCTCTTTAACTGTTGTGTTCCCTGTATATTTCACCGCACATGAAATATATTTGCAGAAAGTGATGCGGTTCATCTGGTGTTGGCACCATTGAACCATGCAAATGATATATTTGTCCTTTTATCTGTGATGGCAAACAATTAAGATAGAATAATTTATTTATTTATTTTCGAAGAATACGGTGTGACTTCTGATCGTGTGATGGTGTAGTGTGTGGTGAATGTGTTGCAATTGATTGTGTTGGTGTGATTGAGTGGTGTGAGTGATTGTTTGTGTGTGTTATATCTTTTACCTTGCAAGTCGGCATGAAGCCGCTTTCTCGAATGATATTAGCTCGAAAGGAAATCATGCGCAAGCAGTTATTGTATTCAAGGATGCGTTGAAGAAAGTGGTTGGAATCGGGATCAGTTCCATCGAACAATGGTTTCAGTGGCTGTAGTGGCGTAAGTAATGGATCCAGTTTGACTTTTCCACTTGCGCAGCACAGTCCAGCCGTTTCTCTTTTGAATTTTAACGCATTGCATTATCGGCATACAGTCGTCATTGGTCCAATATCTAAATTTTCATCATCACTGTAGTTCGCAGTGGGATCATATTGAAATCCCAAGCGATTGTATGATGCCAATGATCTTCGTGTGCTCACGCGTTGTTTCAATCGGGCATTTTCTCCTATTACATTTTGTCTTTGTTCGCTTAAGTTCTGTAAATACATTTGTTGCTGGCTTGCATGTCTTGTGTGGCGGCCGATGTTCGCACGTCTTCCTCTCGGCATTTTGGACTATGGACAGACTGGTGAATTTAACCTCAAATACACGGTCCACATAATTTACACAGTTCAACTTACCACTTTAAGGACAAATGCCTGCTGTTGAAGTTGAATAAAAATTTTTACAATACGCGTGATTGATTTGATGGTTTCCAATTGAACGAATAACTTTGACCTCAATTTCACAATTACGCAGTGAACACAATACCGGTTTTAAGTTAGCGTTTGAAAGAACGTGCGCATAATAAATGCCTTATGAAATTAACTGAGCAAAGTACATGCTATAAACCTCATGGAGGTTTGCTCCACACATTACGCTTCTTTCTTACGCTCTTCCATCAGGAAAAAATCTTGCTTTGATGCGGATTGTTACGAGACAGTCGTCCACCGGACTGAATGAAAGTACTTAGCGACGAAATCTCTTTCCCATTATAAATCCAACACAGAATTTACGCTCCATTACATGGCAGCTGTAGTAGACGTCACAAGGTCCAAAGTTCTTCTTGCCTTGCCCGGTTCATCGCATCTCTTGCATGACAGTGATGTTAGCTTTTACTCTCCGAGGACATCAACCAGCCGGACAAAGGCATGTATGAGCTTTACAACGACATAGACATAGCGCAGCGAATAAAGATCCAGCGGCTACGTTATCTGGGTCATGTAATCCGAATGGATACAAACGCACCGGCTCTGATGGTGTTGGCAGAGGAAGAGGAAGGCCTCCTTTGCGTTGGAAAGATCAGGTTAGCACGAGAGAGAAACGCCAGGCGCGCAAAATTACTGGTTGTATCAATTGTTCGCAAGATTTTCCCTCTAAATTTCTTTTGATATTTTTTGATAATATTATGGCTTTTGCAATTCCATGTATTTAATAATATTCCCACTTCCATTTTGTTTTTTTTTTTTGTTTTTGTTATACGTATTTCGTATGTTATACGCCCGATAATTGTGCTTTGTCGGTATATAAAAGTAAGCCATATAAAAAATTGTGTACTTCTAATGAGTACGAAACATGATTCAGAAAATATATCGCGAAATATTTTTTTTTCAATTAGCAGAAGTGGAGTATAAAGATTCATTTGAACATAATTTTTGAATTGGGAATTATGTTTATGAATTATTCTACCTTTTACCACTTACGAGCCGTATTCATGAGGCCGCATACCTGTATAGCCCGCCAAGGAGCAACCCATTTCTAACAACTATTCCCAAGTCCCATCTGAGATATTCCCGCTCATTAATACCAAAAGAAGATTAAGGAAAGCCTGGCAGGAAAATAGATACCCTGCTCAAAAGAGAGATCTTAATAGAACAACGAGGCAACTGAAATTAAAGCTTGCTGATTTTAAAAATCAATCTTTTAGCTCGTTTATTAAGAACCTTGAGCCTATTAAAAATGATGATTACAGTCTTTGGAAAGCTACCAAATACCTTAAGCGACCAACCAAACGCAACGTAGCAGTACGAGATTCACTCGGCGTATGGTGTAGCAGTGACGAAGCCAAAACAGAGGCATTTGCAAAACACCTCTTTGAAACTTTACAACCTAATTCTTTAGATACCAGCAGATATGAGGTAGAGAATCTCCATGTCAAATCACCAATCAGTAAGATATCAAATTCAAAAATGTTCGAAAGGATATTTTTGCACAGAATGTTGCCTGTAATTGAGGATCACAACATCCTACCTGAACATCAGTTTAGAGTATAGAGTAAGACATTGTACACCAGAGCCTTGCCACAGGGTCGCAGGTGTAATTACAGCTGCACTCGAAGAGAAAAAGTACTGTTCTGCAGCCTTTTTAGATGTTGAACAAGCATGTGACAGGGTAGGGCACCAGGGACTTCTGTTCAAAGTAAAAAAGATATTACCAGCAGATTTCACTCTAGTACTTAAATCTTATTTAAGTGACAGACACTTCTATGTAAGGCACGGGGATGCCTCATCCGAAATTTATAACATTAATGGGGTATACCCCAAGGTTGTGTCTTACGTCCCGTCCTGTATACTTTATTTACAGCTAATATGCTGATGATACAGCATTTATCGCTTATAGCGAGTCCCCTGTAGAAGCTTTATATCATTTGCAAAATCAACTCCAAATTGGGAGTCTTGGCTTAACAAATGGAAAATAAAAGTTAATTTGGAAAAATCTACATCTGTCTCTTTTCCATTAAGAAGAGAGCAATGCCTTGTAGTATTTTTAAATTATAAACAAAGTCCCATTACTGACAGAGTCAAATATTTTGGGATGCATCTTGATCGACGCCTCTCGTGGAAAAGTCACAGTTAGCCTAAGCAACAACGACTAAAAATTAAAACAACACGTATGTACTGGCTGCTTGGCCGTTACTCTCGACTTAGTGTAGAAAACAAAATACGGGCCTACAAAGCTATTTTGAAGCCCATTTGGACCTACGGAATGCAGCTTTGGGGAACTGCTAGCAACTCCAATGTGGTTTCAGACAGGGTGACTCGCTGTCGTGTGACTTCTTTAACCTGATGTTGGAGAGCATCGTACGAGCGGCAGAACTTAATCGTTCAGGCACAATTTTTTATAAGAGCGTACAATTGCTGGCGTATGCCGATGATCTTGACATCATCGGCCTTAACAACCGCGCTGTTAGTTCTGACTTCTCCAAACTGGATAAAGAGGCAAAGCGAATGGGTTTGGTGGTGAACGAGGACAAAACGAAGTACCTCCTGTCTTCAAACAAATAGTCGGCGCACTCGCGTATCGGCACCCACGTCACTGTAGACAGTTATAATTTCGAGGTTGTAAAAGACTTCGTTTATTTAAGAACCAGCATTAACACCGATAACAATGTCAGCCTTGAAATACAACGTAGAATCTCTCTTGCCAACAAGTGCTACTTTTGACTAAGTAGGCAACTGAGCAGTAAAGTCCTCTCTCGACGAACAAAACTAACACTCTACACACTCTACAAAACTCCTAACGTATGGCGCAGAAGCTTGGACGATGACAACATCCGATGAAGCGACACTTGGAGTGTTCGAGAGAAAGATTCTGCACGTTGGCAACGGCGAATATCGCAGACGATGGAACGATGAGCTGTATGAGCTTTACGACGACATAGCGCAGCGAATAAAGATCCAGCGGCTACGTTGGCTGGGTCATGTCGTCCGAATGGATACAAACGTTCCGGCTTTGAAAGTATTCGATGCGGTACCAGCTGGTGGTAGCAGAGGAAGAGGGCGGCCTCTTCTGCGTTGGAAAGATCAGGTGGAGAAGGACTTGGCTTCACTTGGTGTGTCCAACTGGCGCCGGTTCGCACGAGAAAGAAACGACTGGCGCGCTTTGTTAAACTCGGCCAAAATCGCGTAAGCCGTTATCGCGCCAATTAAGAAGAAGAAGAAGAATATAAGGATAAATTCCACAATGAATTTAAGCAATCTTGAAGTACTAATGAATTTTAATAATTCAAGGACGAACTGTACAAGTTAACAAGCTGTTGTAATTTCTAAGAAGTATTGCACAAAAGCAAAGCTACCGCTGCCATTATCTTATAATGCTGTAAAATGCCAAAGAAGCAACGAGGCTGCTGCGTTATAAGCTGCTTTGAGGAAAAGGGTCATACGTTGTACGTCTTTCCTCGAAGCGGAGAGGCTCGAAAGAGTTGGGCCTTGGCCTGCAAAGTGCAACCAACATATATTGATAGGCTATTTGCTTGTAAGCGCCGTTTTAATTCAGATCAAGTAACTCGATTTAAAGTTTTAGATGGGGATTTTCCTTCTTTAAGATTAGAGCCAGTTGGTAGAAGTCGCTCACCTAGTACTGGCTCTGATTGGGTTTGCCCGCCCGTTACCAAAGTGTATGTAAGTCTTACAGTAGGTGTAGGAGACGATCTTACATTAGCAGAATTCGAAAAATATTCCATGCTTGAGGAAACAAGACAGGTTCCCCAAAACAAAAAATCTGTGAGGACTTAGAAATCACTAGTAGTCGCGAAAGATTTGCTCAGGCTTCTCGTTTCTATCGAAGCAACGAAATTAAACTAGGGAAAAGAATTGAGGAACTAGAAATAGAAAATCAGAAGCTGCAGCAAAAGTATACATAAAGGTTGTCAAAAAAGTCTTGCGGTACTTTTATTGAGTTTGTTCATAAAATTGGTTATAATAATGCGATTTAAGTCAAATATTCGCCGTTTTGTTCGATGACGAGTTTCCAACGAGATGCCAACTTCATAATGCCCCTCTTATAGAAGCTCGCTTCCCTATTGTCAAAAAACTCGGAGAGCCAATTTTCACAGGACTCTCTTGTGGACAACTTCCGACTACCAAGCTCGTTCGCCATGGACAGAAATAGGTGGTAATCACTTGGTGCGAGATCCGGACTATACGGTGGATGCAAAGGAACCTCCCATCCGAGCTGCCGGAGCTTCTGGCGCGTCACCAAAGATGTGTGTGGCCTGGCGTTGTCCTGATGGAAGACAATTCGGCCTCTGTTGATCAAAGATGGCCTCTTCTGCATGAGTGCTGCATTCAAGCGGTCCAGTTGTTGGCAGTACAGGTCCGAATTGAGCGTTTGGCCATTGCAGCTCATAGTGGATGATTCCCTGCCAATCCCCCCAAACACACAGAAGAACCTTCCTGGCCGTCAATCCAGGCTTGGACACCGTCTGGGCAGCTTCACCGCTTTTCGACCACGACTGTTTGCACTTCACGTTGTCGTAAGTGACCCACTTTTCATCGCCAGTCACCATCCGCTTCAAAAACGGGTCGATTTTGTTGCAATTCAGAAGCGATTCGCATGCATCCATACGGGCAAAAATGTTTTTTTGCGTCAAGTCATGTGGCACCCATACATCGAGCTTCTTTTTGAATCCAAGCTTCTTGAAATGGTTTATAACGGTTTGCTGACTCATGCCCAGCTCTTGGCCGATGCTACGGCTGCTACTATGCCGGTCTCTTTCGATCAATTTAGCGATTTTATCGCAATTTTCGACGACAGGCCTTCCGGACCGTGGCGCATCTTCGATCACCTCTGCACCAGAACGAAGACGTTGAAACCATCGTAGTGCGGTGGAAATGGAAACTGTATCGGGTCCATAAACTGCACAAATTTTATTGGCAGCATGAGATGCATTTTTGCTTTTATCGTAGTAGTACTGTAAAATATGCCGTATTTTCTTTTTATTTTGCTCCATGTTTGCGACGCTATAACTCTCGAACGACTAAAAGCAAACAACAATTAATCAAACACGTGTTAGCACGTGAAAAGAGCTTTCCAAAAAGCTCTAGCGTGAACCGATGCGACGAATACAACTAGAACTACGCGCTTGTAAAGACAAGCTTGCGGAAATACCGCAAGGCTTTTTTGACAACCTATATTTGTGTAGTCGTGCAGTACTTGCGGAAGAAACTTCAAGAAGTGATGCTATACTTTTCGCAATAATGATCGTCAGTGGCCGAGAAAATCGGTATAGCGCGGAGGAAAATGCATTGGGTTAAAACATTAATTATATGTCCTCCAAAGCATATACGTTTATGCGTTTGCTTTGCGCCACAAGTCATCTCTTTCGCGTTGGCGCCCCATTAAATATGTTGTTCCGGGGCTCGATGCCAATGTATTAAATAATTTAGTAAAAAATGTTTCTTCTATGTCCGACACTGAACGCATTAAGCGTTCTATTATTCGATGAAATCATCACCAAATCGGACTTGAGCTATAATAAAGCTAAATATGTTATCGATGGGTTCATAGACCATGGGCAATAAATATTAATTTTTTATGGTTAAGGGATTATGTTCCAAATGGAAATATGTGCCTTCGTATTGTGGTGGTATACATACGAACACATTATTGTCTATTTTGGGAAAAATATCGCACAACTAAAGAAAATGGGGTTAAATTTAAAAGGTATAGGTACAAAGATTTTTTGCACGTATGATTATTGTCACGTGATAAAGTCCGTACAAAATACTTCAATGAAATATGACAGTTTAACATCAGACGGAGTGACAGCTTCAAGGGGATAAAAAAATTGTTTAATATAGGTCATTTTTTGATATAGACCATATACATCCTAGTTTTTTGAAAAAAATGAGCGTTTCACGCGCAGCTCAAGTTCTGAGCAATTCGGTAGTCTCTGATATCGACATGACCTTGACCCAGAACTTATTTGGTAGCGACGACTATGTGATCAAACGCGCTAAGCCCACAAAGATGTTGAATTTGAAAAGGTCGAGCCAAGGAGCACCAGGAGATTTGGTGGCTCCTAAAACACTCAGGCTAAAGAGCCCATTGTATTTAAAGCTCTGGAAAGGGGGTAGATAGTTAAGGAGGGAAAGAGAAAAGTATCAGAGAAAGAGATAGGAAAGAATAGAGACAGAAATAGAGATAGTAAGTCCTGTGAAAATTTTCCAGATTCTTTGGCAAATCTGTAAATATCCTCCAGTTTTGCAGAACGAATATTACTCATTCTCATGACATCGGAACCCAATACTCGTAGCCGTGCTCTAGCAAAGGCAGGACACTCACAGAGAAAGTGCTCAGTGCTATCCGCCTCCTCCAAGCATGACAGGCATACCGGGATCTCGATGATTCCAATGGTGGTCATATGCTGACCCCATGGGTTGTGTCCTGTAATGATGCCGACCTTCAACCGAATATCTTTCCTTCTAAGTTTTAGTAGAAAGTTTGACAGTTTTCTGTTCGGACTTGTCACAAAACACTTTGCAGTTCTGCAGCGTTCTAGACCGGACCATCGCTCTTTATGTAGATTGCCTACATAATCGTTGATCCAATTCTTGATTCCTGCGGGACTGATTCCGATTATTGGCTCTGGCCCCTGTGGGGACAATGCTGATCCACGGTTGGCCAATTCGTCGGCAATTTCGTTTCCTTGAACACCGGAGTGTCCCGAAACCATATAAGTACAAGCCTGTTTTGTCTTGCGACAGAATTAAGCTTCCTCTTACATTCTTGAACAATCTTTGAGGTTTGCTTCGCGTTCTCCAGGGGACTCGAGGTGATTCCAAGTCACACAGCATGCATTCCTCGCGCATTGTGTCCTGTGAGAAAACCCACGAGATTAGAGAGCTGATATTTTGTCAGCCTCAGAAGCTCTCCCGAGCGCCTCCGGTCCACACGTGGACAGAAAGATTTCGCGACCTTACACGTTTGTGTACTTGCACAGCGCTCGCTGAGTTGGTGCGATGCCCATCGTTCCAGGAGCAGACCGCAGGAGCACTGAAGATTCCAATCTGTTTCCCGCTCCATCTCCTCTCGATTATTCATTCCGCTACTTTTAGAATGGCAAAAACTTCTGTTCGGAAAACAGTTGCCATTCCCTCATAGCATAGTGATACTTATTACTATCGTTTAAGTACCATCCGGATCCAGACCCAATTTCGTTCTTGGACCCATCGGTAAAGAAAATATCCGTCAAACCTCCCTGAATGTGTCCCGAAGTTCCATCTTCGTGCCAGAAACCATATTTATGGAGTATACACATTGCTTTTATTGCTTCCTTTTGTATCTTAAGATACAGGGGGGGCAAATCAAGCATAGCATTCAGGGCATCACCAGAGGTTGTACTCATGGCACCCGTGATGCATAAACATACACTTCTTTGCAGCCTGTATAGTTCCCGGATTGTGGACTTAACCATGCTCCGTCGCCACCAGACCGCAGAAGCGTAAGTGATGATTGGTCTGATAAGTGCTTGTATATCCATAGGATCACAGCAGGTTTCAGACCCCAGGTTTTGCCAAAGGCTCTACGGCATTGCTGATAAATCTTCAATGCGCGATTCACCTTCAGTGAAACGTGTGTCTCCCAAGTCAGCTTCTTATCCAAGATTACTCTTAGAAATTTAACTTGATCGGAAAGACCAAGTGTCACACCTTTCAGTGTTGGAAGACTGAGGCCATCCAATTTCCGTTTTCTCGTAAACAAGACTATGGTTGTTTTGTTCGGATTAACGGAAAGACCTTGTCTCATGCACCAGTCATCGATTTTGTCAAGAGTCCTCTGCACTTTCGTGCAAAGCCTCCTTAAGGATTTATCCGATGTTAGCGCACAGACGTCGTCCGCATATGCTTGGACGTGAAAGCCGAGTTCCTGCATCTCCACTAATAGAGAGTCTACGACGAAGCACCACAGCAGGGGAGAAAGAACACCCCCTTGGGGACATCCTTGCCTGGCCCTGGCTGAGATTTGTTCATCACTGCTCCCACCAGCGGTTAACAGCCTCTCATGAAGTATATTCATTTTACAATGGCTGGATTAACTCCGTGTCGTTCGGCAGAAGAACATATCGAGCCGAAAGTGGCATTATCAAAAGCCCCCTCAATGCCCACGAACACGCCCATTGTGTATTCGGCAGCTTCCAGCCCAGCTTCAATCTTGCTAACAATCGTGTAAGGCTGATTCACATGATTTTCCACTCTGGTAAGCGTGTTGATTTCTACTAAGTGGACTTCGTGGCAATACCCCCACTCGAATATGTTTCTCCACCACTCGTTCCAGACTTTTCAACATGAACGATGTCAAACTGATTGGCCTAAAACTTTTTGCTAAGGAATAGTCATCTTTTCCTGGTTTCGGAATAAATACTACTCTTACGCGTCGGCATTGGGATGGTATATAACCAAATGCAAGACGGGTGAAGATCCTTTTCAGGGCCTCAATCAGCCTGTCTCCTCCTTTTTTAAGCATTGCTGGATATATTCCGTCAGGTCCAGGGGACTTAAAGTTCTCAAAGGAAGATAAGGAAAACCTTATCGATTCCCTTGTCACTATCCGACTAGAGAGAGAGAGAGTTCTACTACCCGGAAAATGGGTTTCGAGTAGAGCATTAAACGTTTCCGATTTGGAGATGGTGTATGAACCATCAGGTTTTCGAATGGAATCCAGCCTTACTGAGCGGTCTAAATGAAGGACCTTACAAAGTCTCGCTGTTTCCCTCATTTCTTCGACGTTGCTGCAGAAATTTCTATAGGATTCAAGTTTGGCTTGCCGTACTTTTTTCTTATATTCTCTCTGTGTAAGTCGCTTATTAGCCAAGTCCTCTTCTGTTTTGGTCTTCAAGGCCTTATTAAGAAGTTTCCTGGACCGTACACGAAGCTTCGACAGTTCAGGGTTCCACCAAGGAACCGCTTTCCCCTGTCTGCTTTGCCTGAGTGGGCACAGTTCCTCAAAGCAATTGATTAAAGTACCTTCTAATTTCTTAGTAGCATCTTCAATCATTTCTGCTG
Source organism: Anastrepha fraterculus (assembly GCA_037575425.1). Classification (NCBI taxonomy): domain Eukaryota; kingdom Metazoa; phylum Arthropoda; class Insecta; order Diptera; family Tephritidae; genus Anastrepha; species Anastrepha fraterculus. The sequence continues at coordinate 13,665 of JAYXIM010022783.1, forward strand.
ATTTGAGTTTTTTCAGGTTTGGTAGTCGCTCTGTTACAAGCTCACCATACCTGACCCAGTCCACATTTCGAGGATTCCTACCGGAAGGAATTGATATTGTGTCAATTCCCAGTCGGAATTCGATAAGACGATGATCAGAAAGAGAGTCCTCTTCCAAGACTCGCCATCGGTTAATTTGATTTCCAACTGACCTATTGGTAAGTGTTAAATCAATCACCTCTTGTCTCCTTCTGGTCACAAAAGTTGGTTTGTTACCAGTGTTTTGAATGGCCAAATCGGATGACAGGATAGAATCCAGTAACTTGAGACCTCTGGGGTTGCATTTGCTGCTTCCCCACACAATGTTCTGTGAATTTGCATCACAGCCCACTATTAGCCGCAGATTATTGGATTCTGCATACTTGACCACTTCTCTTAGCTCCCTTGAAAGAGGTGGCTGTAAAGAGTCGTAGGGTAGGTAGGCCGAAACTGTGATAGCTTCGACACTGTTCCCACTTTTCAAGTACTTTATTTTTGCAGCAACGATATCTCCGGAGCATAGCTCTTTTAACATCGTGTGTTCGATCAACCTCGGCATGATAATACATGCTGGCGGTGAGGACGGCACCCGCACTTCGACTTAAGAACCTTGAGGGACCCAAGATCGATACCCAGTACCAGGTGGAAACCCGCCTCCGAAGTGGTAGTGGAGTTCTGCCTGATGCACGAGTATACTCTCCAGAGAGTCGTGTCAAGATCCTTATTCTGAACACCGATGCGTTTGAGGAGTTCTGCTGAATTACAGGAAGGACCCGGAATCCAGACACTCGCTCGTACCAGCCTTTCTTTGCTACTCTCAGCAAGAATAAACTTGCTGTGTTTGCAGGCTGGAATCTTTGCTATCGCCTTTTCTACCCATTCTCGGGAAAAAGCATTGGAACAGTGCACCTTTACGATGCCGTCCACCACGCTTTTCCCCTCGAAAGTCGGCGCGTCTTTCGACTCACCGATAGCTTTCCAAAGGTAGCTGTCAAGATAGTCTTGTTGCCCTTTGGACATTATTCGCCAGACGTTGACGGATGAGTGTCATTCGACATTTGAGGTCCCTTAGCCTATGCCTTGTCAAGCAAAGGTTTGTCTGCCTTCGATTGGGTCGAGGGTGCAGGCATTTCCGAATTCCGTCTCTCGACTTTCCTCTTCTTTGCCTTTCTCCTCTTCCCGGTCGGTGGCACAGACCCCGTTTCGTTTCCGGAAGAGCGCAGCGCTACAGAGGAATACTCTGTTCTGCCTCGCTTTCACGTTTCCGTTACAGGTGTCGAAGTTGACGGAGCTTGAGTCCTTGCCTTAGCTATTGCTTCGGCTTGCCTCGCCTTCTGTCTTCTTCGTTTGATCTGCCTTGCGGTTAGATCAACACCTGCGTTCGACTCTCCAATAACTTCGGTCTTTTTACCGGTACTTACCTGATTCACACCAGGTTTAACCGTTGTCAAAGATTTACTCGGTACCAGAGATCCGTCTGAGTCTACTGAGAGATTGTCCGCCATCTCCACATCCTCCACAACTTGTTCAGTTGCTTCAGATCGTTTCGACGACGGTATATCGCTCACACTCACTCGGACTCATCCCCGCGGCAAGGAGACCGACATGGCCAGGCACAAAGATGTTTGTTAAAAAAAAATTATTAGTATAGGCTTGACGAATTGGATGCAAGAAATTTCCAGTCAAACAATCCTTTAAAGTGTCCGATTAGGTGGGGTGACACAATAAAAATTTAAAGATTAAATAAACATCTGTTTTGCGGTCATTCCAGTTGCCGGGAAAAGCACACGTAAAGTGCATCGATAGGTTTCCGCATAACGATTTTAGCGATGCAAACGGTATGCAAGAAACTTTTTGCCTTGTCTTTTGCAATATATTGTAGGGCGATTAATCTCAGAGAAAATTTTACGCCAGAGATTTCAGAAAAAAGTACAAACTGCGCAGCTGATGGCGATATAAATTTAGATTAAAATGTAGGCCCCGAGGATCGTCATCTTGAGGCAGAAGTAGGAGACCAGCAAAACGAGGAAGAAATTAATGTGGCAAATGTCAATTTTGTTGAAAAAAGTGATGAAGCTGAGGTACAAGTGCCGCGTTATTTCACTGGTTATGGTATTAACCAAAAAATGCTGTGTAAGCTCAAATGCGAAAAATGAACCCACGCCATGACGAAAACAAAACGAGAGCTGATGTTACATTAAGAAGCCCTGATTAGATCCAAAAACTTCACGGATGACAGCGATTTAAGGCTTGTCAATCCTGAAAACAGGGTTTTCGAAGTGTGTCGGCTCCAAATGCTGTGGTCCGTCAGCTCTTCGCAAAATATGCCCACGTTGCAGGCCTCAGAAGTTTAATGTTGTCCGTTTTAAAAGAAAAAACTCAAAAAATATTTCTCGAATTGTTTGTAGGATCTGGCGAGTGCAGAGACCATCGCGCAAAACTATTAGATTTTCTTTAAACTGCTCTTTTGTTTAAAAATACAAAGTGGTTCTTGCGAAATAAGGTAAATAGTATCAGATCGCAAAAGGTTCAAAATAAATTAAAAAAACTGGAGTAAGTTGTAAGCCAGGACCCCAGGAAAAGCGATGCACCGTTCACATAGGTAATTAATAATCGTATTAGCTACCTTTTGCATATAATGATACCTATTCTTTTACTTCAGGGGTTTCCGGTTTTGTTTATTTCAGGTTTTTGTTTTATATACATTTGTATATATTTCACAGGTATTTTCCATTTCAGGGTTTTTCTATTTTAGTCTATTTCACAGGTTTCTTTTTTATTTTTTCTTCTCTTTCAGGTAGCACCCGAGCCTAGATTTTTAAAGCACTACAAATTTCTCTTAATCATGATGTATTGAGAGTAGTGTTTAAAAAATCAGGTAAATAGCAATGACTTAATCGATGTCAATACCGAAGTCGTCTGAGAAATTGTTATAAAATGAGAACAACTTCGCAATTCGTGCTTTCACAATTTTATATATATATTTTTTTTTTTCATTTTAGGAAATCTAAATATTCTGTATAGTATTGTAATATATATTATATATACATATGAGTAGTTAACTTACTTGTTGATAAAAATATAAAAAAAACAAGAAAAACTAGTATTTCACTTTGCTAAATAATATTTATTTGGTAAGAACAACATAAATAAACATATACCAATAATATAACTCGACAGGCCTTCGTTAAAAAATCAGTATATTCATTCAGCTTAATCAAATCTATCTGTATATGAAAAATCGTTCATATGGATGTGCGTCAGCTGTTTAAACCAACTGTTTAAAAAGATAATACATATGTAAGGTTGCGGGCACTTGCTACCGAAAAAATATTACGATTTGAAACGGCTGTCGAGAATTTAGAAGACATATTTACATACATATATTGATGCATACAAATGTACGGAGCCAGTTAAGGACTTGCTTGACTTTGGAAAAATTAATTTTTTTTTTTTTAATTTAATTTTAGAGTAGTTCTTAACACTATGTTAATACTGGACTGACTGCCAACATATTTGACTATTGTATTTATACTAATACCTCATCTTACTGTTTTAGGTATGCGACTTGTATATTAGTTTCTTTGTTTGCTGTTTATTTTTGTTATTCTTAAAATACATATGTTTATCTTTTGTTTTTCTTAAAATATGTTTATCTTTTGTTATTCTTAAAATACATATGCATTTCGTCGTCTTTGGAGGTGTGCCGCCGGGGCCGCGGCGGCCAGTTGGCCGATATTTTGCTCCATAGTTAATTGAACTATACCAGTATTATCGTAATAAAGATAAATGGCATTAATTTCTTAAAACAATTGTATTTTATTCAAAGTCAACACCGGCCCTTGAAACTTAACCATCCTTTACATATACATAAGTATGTACGTATGCACACTTGACGCCCTATCATATGTACGTACATATTTGTGACTCCCAGCAAAACTGTGCTTATTAGTATACTCATATACATGTACATACATATAACAGCACACAGAGAGCACTCGTTTTATACTTATGCATGCGTATGCTCCCAAATCTAAAATTATAAGCCTAACGATTACAAGAACAAAATACATTCATAGGCGCAGCCTTAGCGGTCATGATTTCTTAGTCGTATCGGCTCTGAAAGTCTAAAATATTCTCATATTTCTCTGAGCAAATGCTTTATGGACGTTATGTCCATGCGTTCTGGTTTGGTAATTGTGATGGCGGCTGGTTATAGTTGTATTTCTGCTGATATATGGGACGTCTCTGGTGATGTTGTTTCTCATAGTAGTGTTTATTGTTGGTTGGATGAATGTTCTGTTGTGCATAGCATAGAAGTAACTTTTGATCTTCGTCATCGTGCTCTATGGTACGGGCTACTGCAAATGCATGCTCTAAATCCCTTATAGGATTTCCGTATAGAGTGGAACGAATATATGGGTTATTTATTCCATCCTTAAACACTGTTTCCGCTTCTTGTGTTGCCTCATCGGTCATTACTTTGGTCACTTCTTGGCTATGACCAGACATAGATATTTTCCACGTTGTCATGGAATTCACTTAAATTGTGTTTACCTTGTGTGAGTCTCTTCATCTCGTCCTCCAACACATACATATAAAGGTCGTTGATCAGCATATAGGTATAGTCCAATCTATTCCTGATTGCTTCAAAATTAAATATTATGTTATGGTTGGTCAACACGTCAGCTGCTGCACCTTGTATTTTAGTTTTTATAATTGATAAAGCTTCCACGTATCTGCTGGAATTCCTATGTTTACTAATTCCATCCATAAGTCTAGAGACATCTTTCCTCCATACGCGGTATTTGGAAATGTAGCCGTCAAATACCGGTAGTGCTTTAAAAACGGCCAGGTTGATATCAGTTAGATTGGTATAAGTTATGTTGACTGGTGCCAATAGTTCTGCTGATTGTGGAGTCATAACTGGGTTAATTTGGATCTGATCTATACGGGCTCTTAATATTGCTTTCTGCTTGGATACTCTGAAGCATTACTTGCAAATTGGGCATCTGCTGAATCAAAGTGTTCACGTCGATTTGTTACATAACGTCAGTGGTGTCCATATATCTTTGTGTATTAAGTTTATTACGTTTCTCCACAGATTTTCTCATCTGCTCCTTTCTATGAGAATTAGATCACTGTTTTTATTTTCTTAATGAAAGAAATACGAATAGTTTTTCTATCACTAAATTTTTTATTTCTTTGTTCACTGTATTTTCACTTCTTTTTCTTACAGCCTTTAATTTTTTTACATAAAATTTTGTCCTTTATTATGAAGGATTCTATGCAGGTATGTCTTTGCTGCGACAAGGATGACCATTTTTTGGTCCGCTCACTGGAGCATCAATGTATATGATACTCCTGGCAGGATCGCCAGTTAAAGACGTGGAAGATAGTTCAGATTTGCTTGACTTTGGAAAAATATAAGAATTAATTTTCTGAATTGAATTTTGGGGTAGTTCTTAACACTATGTTAATACTGGGCTGACTGCCAACATATTTGACAGTCGTATTTATACCTTATGTTTATCTTTTGTTATTCTTAACATATGTTTATCTTATGTTATTCTTAAAATATGTTTGGATTTGTTCAGCCCTACATGATTATACTTAGAATTTACTTAACTATTATTATTTATTATTTGTGAATGAAATCACTCCTTAACTAGCCGCCGCCACTGGGCATGGTAAAAATTCTGAATTCACGAAATGTTGGCAAATATTTTTATAAGAAATATTCCGATATTGACAATTTTCGAATGGTCGTCAGTAATTTCTTCAATCTTGGATATAAATTTTTGTCTCGTTAAGAAAAATTGGCATATGGGCAAGTCAAGCGCATCGTTCGTTTTATGAATGAAAGCATTTGCTCAGAGAAATATGAGAATATTTTAGACTTTCAGCGCCGATACGACTAAGAAATCATGACCGCTAAGGCTGCGCCTATGAACGTATTTTGTTCTTGTAATCGTTAGGCTTATAATTTTAGATTTGGGAGCATACGCATGCAGAAGTATAAAACGAGTGCTCTCTGTGTGCTGTTATATGTACATGTATATGAGTATACTAATAAGCACAGTTTTGCTGGGAGTCACAAATATGTACGTACATATGATAGGGCGTCAAGTGTGCAAGTTAATACCCTACTCTGGTAAGCCGCATAACGGCATATATATACAAAAAGTTAGAGTAAACAATACTTCTTAAAGCTAGCATAAGCACTAATTGGATGATGAAATAAGCTCATCCAATAGTGAAATATTTACTGTAAACATAAACAATTATTTGTTAAGGATAGAATTACAATAAGCAATACTTTTTAAAGCTAGCATAAGCACAAATTTATAAACATAAACAATTATTTGTCAAGTACTTTTTAAAGCTAGCATAAGCACAAATTAGAGGATGATGAAATAAGCTCATCCAGTAGTGAAAGATTTATTGTAAACATAAACAATTATTTGTTAAGTATAGAGTAAGCAAAAATTTTGTATAAAAGAAATAACGTAGGAATAAAAGACTCACTTCAAGTTTGACTTTGGAAGCAAGCATTTTATTTTTTTAACGCTCACCCGCGTTAGAACTTTAATTGGCGATCCTGCCAGGAGCATCAACCGTAAGCAAACACCTCGTGCGAGAGGCCATACGGTCGGTGATAATAAAATAAGTACCCCACGAATCGGGCGAAAAAACAAATAACACAATATATTTTGAAAAAAAGTACCCCATGAATTGGGCGAAAAAAAATAAAAATTTTCGAGAAATTTTTTTAAAAAACAAAGTTGAAGCAGTAGAAAATTCTCGCTGGACCACATAGCAGAAGAAAATTCTCGCAGGACCACACAGCAGTAGAAAAATCTCGCAGGACCACAAAGCAGAAGAAAATTCTCGCAGGACCACAAAGCAGTAGAAAAATCTCGCAGGACCACAAAGCAGTAGAAAATTCTCACAGGACTACAAAACAGTAAGAAAGGAAACGGCAGTGAAATAGCTGTGAAAGAAACAGAAAGCAACAATCAAAGAATCTAAGTACCAGCAAAGGACGACACCAGAGTCAGGAGTATATTAATGTAAGTTAATTTATCATAATAATAAGAAAAACACCCGTAGAAATAAGGTAAATGGGAAATAGTTCAAGTACCCCTAAATACGTGCGTCTGTATTATTGCAGTTACTGTGGCAATAATCACAAAGAGTCTAAGTGCCCACATTTAAATAAGAAGATAGTGAAAAAGTGTAATTGAGTGAAAGATTTATCAAGAGAATAAGTGCAAAAGGTGAGGAAAGGACCTTGAAATAATTTTTTTTATACACTGGACGATATAATAGTTAGATTTGCAAGAATGGCTAGATTAATAGCTACTCACACCGCAAACTTACGTATTGAAATAGGTCAGTTGAATAACCAAATTAGGGCTCTGACCACAGCTTCTCAGGTAATTGAGTATCGGACTCAGACTATTGACGATGCATTAATGTGTAATGAAAGCTTGGATATAATTCGATCTTTGCCCGTGTTTTCAGGTAAATCATATGTTAGTTGGAGAGAGGCTGCAAAAAATTCTATGAGTTTGTATATTGAAGGTAGCAGAAGATACTTTGGCGCACTAACTATATTAAGAAATAAAATTGTAGGAGATGCGAACGATATTTTGACTAATCATGGGGCTGTATTGAATTTAGAGGCCATATTTGCTAGATTGGACTTTGCATATGCTGACAGACGACCAATTCATGTAATTGATCAAGAGATGAGTATTTTAAGACAAGGATCAAAATCCCTAATAGATTATTATAATGAAGTAAACCGTAAATTAACTTTACTAATTAATAAGACCATAATGACGCATGGTACTAATTCAGAAATAACAAACCAACTTAATATTAAGAATCGTGAAACTGCTTTGAGGACATTTATTACCGGTTTACGTCCTCCACTTAACCAGATACTTTTCACATTGGCTCCAGTCGATTTACCAAACGCTTTGGCTAAGGCTCAGGAGCTTCAATCAAATCAAATGCGATCAGAATTTGCATTGCACTTTTCTAGAGCTCGAAACCAGGGAAATAATGTTAATGGAAATTATCAAAATAATTTTAGAGGTGATCAAAAAATGGTGTTCCGAAATAATTTGAGATATCCACAAGTAAGACAGAATACAAATGTAAATTTCCCAAAGCCAGAACCCATGGATACTTCATCTTGTAATGCTCCTGTGGTGCAACGAGGGATGTTTGCAAGATCACAACAGGGTAATGCTTTCTCTGAAAATAGATTTAATCCACCGATAAAAAGAAATGATAATACAAACTTTAGTGTTCAACCACCTGCAAAGGCTCAGAGAATCAATAATATTAGTGAAAATCATTTTTTAGGTCAAACTTCCACCTGCCCTACATCTGCAACGGACAGATCTGCAAACCGGAAAAGTAATGAGGATACTAATAGATACCGGTGCTAATAGTTGTTATATTAGAAAGGGAGTGTATGACAATGGACAGGAATTAGCAATTAAGAAGAGGGTAAGGACTATTCATGGTTCGACCGTCATTGATTTGTTTCATAACGTACATCTATTGGGATGTATGGAAAGATTTTATGAAATAGATAATTTAGAAAGTGATTTCTTGATAGCAGTTAATTTCTTGAAGAAGATTAGAGCTAAGATTGATATGGAAAAGGAGTTAATTAATTATGGGAACGAATATTCAGAAAAATTACGGTTTTTAAGTAACAATGAGGATAGTTGTATAGGAAAATCAGGAACGATATTAAAATATAAAAGAAAAAAATGAAAATTCAAAGAAGGAATGCTTTGGAAATACAAAAGTTATCATGGGACAAAATTGTCTTATGACGCCAGCTGATGAGTCATACCACCATAAAACAAATAAAGAATTAACTTTGGAGGAAGAAACCTGTAAAGCGCCCGCTGAAGATCATTCCAGCAATGTGTTAAATAATTTTGAAGTTGAAAATTTGGAAATGAGGAATAAATTTTCTTAGAAATATAAAAAAAATATTGGTGAAAGTGAAGGTTTTAATATTCCTCTATTGAGAGAGGATATTATTAGAATTATAAAGGAAACACATAAGAACATTGACATGGATTTGCCTTTCAGGACAGACATAAAAGCGGAAATTAGAACTGAGGATGACAAACCCATATGGTCGAAGCAGTATCCGTATCCTGTGTCTGTAAATAATTTTGTTAATGAGGAAATTGGAAATTTGCTAAGAAAGGGTATAATAAGGAATAGCAAAAGTCCTTATAATTCTCCTGTTTGGGTTGTTCCGAAAAAGGGAATGAACGAGGATGGAAGTCCTAAACTAAGGTTGGTCATAGATTTTAAAAAAGTAAATGAAAAAACAATATCAGATAGATACCCCATGCCTAATTCTGAGGTGATACTTTCGAATTTGGGGGAATCCAAATATTTTTCAACAATTGATTTAGAGTCAGGATTTCATCAGATTTTAATGCAGGTAGGTGATATTGAAAAAACGGCTTTCTCAGTTAATAACGCGAAATATGAGTACTTACGGATGCCATTTGGGCTAAGGAATGCCCCTAGTATATTTCAGAGAGCAATGAATCATATTTTACGTGAATATATCGGTAAATTTTGCCAAGTGTATATTGATGATATTATAATATTTTCGAAGACATTGACAGAACATATTCAGCAGTTAAAAAAAATAGTTGAAAGATTAAGGGAAGCTCATATGAAAATATCTCTTGAAAAATCAAGGTTTATAAAAACAGAAGTTGAATTTCTGGGATACGTAGTATCTCATAAGGTTATTAAAACAGACCCAAAAAAAGTGGAAGCGATAAAAAATTATCCCATACCTAAAACTTTACGACAATTAAGGGGTTTTTTGGGATTAACAGGATATTACAGGAAATTTATTCAAGATTACGCTACAATAGCTAAGCCACTGACAAAGCACTTAAAAGCAAAAAATGGAGGAGTATCGCAGCATGTATCAAAAAAGACAAGGATTGATCTTGACCAAGAAGGTATAGCCGCTTGTGAAAGGTTAAAGGATGTATTATGCCAATGCATTGAATTATCGCAACCTGATTTTAATGAAAAATTAATTTTAAATACCGACGCTTCAAATGTAGCTGTGGGGGCTGTATTATCACAACGAGGAAAACCCATAACATTTATTTCAAAGACCTTGAATTCAACCGAGCAGAATTATGCAACTAACGAAAAGGAGCTTTATGCTATTATTTGGGCATTGAAAACATTGCGACATTACCTTTATGCTGTAAAAGATTTAGAAAATACGGACCACCAACCGCTATCGTTTGCGATATCTGAAAGAAACCCTAATGTTAAAATGAAAAGATGGAGGGCATTTATTGAAGAATTTTCGCCAAGAATAATCTATAAACCCGGAGCAACAAATGTTGTAGCAGATGCACTATCGAGACAGCAATTAAATAATTTAACAGAATCGAATAATGAAATTTCAGAATCGGAGGATTCATTTGCGAATACACAGCATTCAGCCGAGAGTAGTGATGAAATTTTAATTACGGAAACTAACAAGCCATTGAATCATTCTAAACAGCAAATATTAATAAATCAAGGTGCAAAAATTACTACCCAAGAAAGAGTTTTAATCTTCGGTAACACTAGATTTTTAACAGAATATGATAAACCAGAAAATATAATACCTGTTCTTTCTGAACAATTAAATCCAAAATTGGTTACAGGAATATTTTGTACTCCGGAAGTGGCATATGAAATAAAAACCGTATTGATGGATACTTTTCCGGTAACGAAATTTTTACGTGTGAAGTGTTTTCCAATTGATGTCACGAATAGAGTGGACCAGGGTAATATTATAGAGCAAACACATGGTAGAGCACATAGAAATTATAGGGAAAATTTGGCACAGATCAGGGATCAATACTATTGGCCCCAAATGGTGAAGCAATTCAAGCAATATGTTAGAAATTGTCAGGTATGTAATAAGAATAAATACGATAGACAACCCAAAAAGGTACCAATTGGAAGGGCACCAATTCCAGAGAAAGAAGGTGAACAAGTTCATATTGACATTTTTTACGCTCAAAAACTGAAATTTTGATCTTTGATTGACTCTTATTCTAAGTTCTTGATAGTTAAGCATATTGAAGATAAGACAAATTTAATCGAAAAGATTTTGGAAGCTTTACAGGTATTTCCGGAAGTAAATAGAATTACAGTGGACAATGAACCAAGTTTTGCATCGGCTCAATTTAGATCATTTGCTAATAGATGTAATATTGAAATATATTATTGCGATGCAAGACATTCAGTAACTAATGGTCAGGTAGAAAGAGTGCATTCTACTCTCATTGAAATAGGAAGATGTTTAAAGGAGGAATTGAATTTAATAAGTGATTTAGAGTCCATCATTAGAGCAGCTCAGCAATACAATAAAACTATTCATTCGACAATTAAAGAAAAACCGTATGAGGTGCTTTACAATAAAAAACCACATGAAAATATAAAAGATAAATCAAAATCGGTACAGGAAGTTATGTTGAAGGAACATAATAAAAGACGAAAAGAAAAAAATTATACTCCATGTCAGACAGTATATGAGAAAGTTATAGGTGAAAGGAATAAATTAAAACCGAAATATAGGAGACAAAAAGTAAAAGAAGATAGGGGAAATAAAATAATAATTCAGAAACGTGACAGAATAATTCACAAGGATAATATTAAATCTTAATATTTACAGAATGAGATTGGTGCTATTTGCAGCATTCATATCTTTCGGGATGACGGACATTATTGATTATACAAGGGAAGACTATGTTTTAATAGAAGAAGAAACGACAGCAGAAAACAGAGCGAAAGCGACACGTGAGAGTAAAGACTGGGACTGCTACTACAGTAAACTAAAAATTTACAAAAAAGAAGTTAGGAAAGCGAAAAGGTCTGGTTGGAGAACATTCTGTGGAGAAATCGAAGGAACCACAGAGGCTTCCAGACTGCGCAAAATCCTCTCAAAAAAACACAATCCCACCGGATACCTCCAAGAACCGGACAGGAGTTGGACTACTTCGAGTGACGAAACTTTGAAGTTGCTGGTGGACACACACTTTCCCTGCAACGAATCTTCTAACGTAGTAATCGACAATGGCACAGAAAGACCAAATTCTGACATTGAAGAAATAATCACTGAAACTAGGATAACCTTGGCAGTGAACACGTTCAAACCATTTAAATCACCGGGCCCAGATGGATTATTCCCGGCCCAAATACAACACTCACTCAACTACATCATGGAGTGGTTGACGGCCATATTTAAAGCCGCTCTGAAACTGAAAAGTGTCCCATCAACATGGAAAGAGGTAAAAGTGGTCTTTATCCCTAAAGCGGGAAAAAGTTCACACACAACACCTAAGGATTTCAGGCCAATAAGCCTATCCTGCTTTCTGCTAAAGACATTAGAAAGAATTTTAGAAGAGCATATTAGGGCTAACATCAGCCCTAATAAGCTCAGCATCTCACAACATGCGTACTGTAAAGGGAAATCAACTGAAACAGCACTTAACTCACTTGTTACAGAAATCGAGAAGTCAATGTATAATAAAGAATTCACACTGGTAGCCTTCCAAGATATCGAGGGCGCATTCAACAACATCCTACCGGATACCATAATAAAGGCACTGACGGATTTCGGGATCTCTGGCGCTCTGGTTGAGTTCATCAAAAACATGCTCTTGAGCAGATTTGTGATCGCAACCCTAGGGGCCTCAGAGATCAAGAAAAAAGTTAGCAGAGGAACACCTCAAGGCGGCGTGCTGTCCCCTCTCCTATGGGTGCTGGCACTAAACTCATTGCTAAAGAGCCTAGAGGAGAGAGGACAACACGTAGTAGCATATGCGGACGATGTTGCAATGGTAGTAAGGGGGAAATTCCCCAATACACTCATAGAAGTCATGCAGGATTGACTAAATATGGTTGAAAACTGGTCAAAAGCAAATGGGCTAAGCGTCAACCCCAATAAAACTGAACTAATCCTATTTACCAGGAAACACAAAATACCTAATATAACTCCTCCGACTCTAGGTGGAACGGCACTGTCATTTAGTGATGAGGCCCGCTACCTAGGTCTAATACTAGACCGAAAGCTAACATGGAAGGCAAATGTCGAAGATAGAGTAAAAAGGGCGACAATAGCACTATACTCTTGTAAACAGCTGATAGGACTAAGTTGGGGTCTCTCCCCATCTATCGTATACTGGCTGTACACGGCAATTGTCAGACCTATCCTAACATACGGCATATTAGTATGGTGGCCAGCTTTAGATAAATTGTACATTAAAAGAACCATGGCACACGTACAAAGAATGGCCAGTCTTTGCATCTGCGGGGCCCTCAGAACCACACCCACAGATGCACTAAATATCATGCTTAACATTTTACCAATAGAGCAGTACGGTAAGCAAACAGCTGCCAAAGCAACTCTCAGACTAAGAGAAATCGGCCTACTCAGAACGAACCGAAGAGGACACTCCTCAATTTTAGAACAATTCCCCTGCATTCCCAACACAACGGATTTCTGTAGGACCAAGGACATCAATTTTAATAAATCCTTCGTCACAGTATTTCCTTCCAAAGAGGAATGGGATAACGGGCTCATTGTTAAGATAAATGACTTAAACATCTACACAGATGGTTCAAAACTGGATAACAAAGTAGGTGGAGGGGTCTACTCCGACAAACTCGGAGTACGCCAATCATTTCGCTTACCTGATCATTGCAGTGTATTTCAGGCGGAAGTCACTGCCATAAAAGAGGGGCTTAAAGAAATAAAAACGAGAGTATTATCCACAAATGAAATCTTCATTTACTCGGACAGACAAGCAGCAATAAAAGCGCTGGAATCAAAAACGCACTCGTCAAAAACAGTTCTAGAATGTTTTAAACTACTAGATGACGTATCTAAGTGCTACAAGGTGCACCTTATCTGGGTACCAGGCCACAGGGACATTCCAGGAAATTGTAAGGCGGATGAACTTGCAAGAACCGGTACAACGCTCGATCTCGAACCGGATAAGGCGCTGATACCCATGCCTATAGCCACTTGTAAATTACTTATAGACAGGGAAACCATCAAAAAGGTAAATACAATCTGGCAAAACTTCACAACATGCGAACTAAGCAGACAGACATGGCCGAACTGGAACAGCGGTCGATCGAAGATCTTGCTAAGATTCAACAGGGAATCTATAAGAAAAATGATAGGTGTATTAACAGGTCATTGTTTAATAGGCAGCCACGCTAGAAGCTTAGGACTACCTTACTTCGATTTCTGTAGAAGCTGTCTAAATACAGAAGAAGAGGAAACAGTCAGACAGCTTTTATGTGAGTGTGAAAGCCTAGCTAGGAGAAGGCTGCGCACCCTCGATACAGCATTTCTAACCGATGTAGCGGATATAGCCCATCTAAAACTAACGAAGCTCTGCTCGTTTATAAAAGCAACCGGATGGTTTGAAAGGGAACACGTAGAGTAAGGATAAGCTCCAGTGGTATCACAATGGACCTGCCGAAGGTCTAAGTGTGTCTTACGACAACCACCCTACCTACCTACCTTTAATAGAAGACGGAGATGTTTTATTATATGAAGATTATGGGGATATTTTTCACATTGCAAATATAACTTATTTTGCGAGTTTATTGGAAGAAATGAAACAACAAATGTACAATAGGAATGAATATATTCATGTAAATGGAAGTAAGACAATGCGTACGGATTTTGACGTAAATGAAATTGAATACGAATTGGAAATAGAATTAATGGAGACATTAATAGAGCAATTGCAGGAAAAGGATCATAGATTTACAAGAGGTATTAATGAGTTGGGAACATTGTGAAAATGGATTACAAGGAAATGCACATATTAGAATGATGAGTAAGCGTAGGAATAGTTATATCATTAATGAATTACAGAATTTAATACAAACTATAACTTTGGCAAAGGTAGGAATTTTGAATCCAGCTATTCTGCACATTGATGAGATAAGAAATATAACACGACATGAACACGGACGAATAACGATTACAGATTTAATAGATGATTCACAGTTTAAAGTAATTCAAAATAAAGAATTAATTGTAATATGTATATATAAAATATCCAAAGGTATTGTATGATTGTAAATTTTATGAAGTTCGGGCTATAGCGCAGGGAGATGGTAAATTGATAATTGAGGAAAAAAAAGCGAAGTGTGGAAATGATTATGTAAATGTAAAAGAATGTAAAGAAGAAATAAAAAATACATACTGTAAAATTGAAGAAAGGAAATCTTGTTTGTCGAAAATTTTGAATAAAGCAAGAACCAAATGCAAAAAATTAAAAGAGAAAAATAAAGAAATAGAAGAAATAAAACAGGGGGCCATATTAGTTTCTGGAACGCATGTAATTGATGAACGCACATTAGATGGAGTTTATTTAATAGTTTTTAAGAGTTATACTATAATTGATAATGTTACATATGAAAATATTGATGAAAAAATTTGGAATTATGTAAAAATTAATTATATTAATAACTTTGAAATAACTGAGTATGTTGAATCTACAAATGAATACTTAAAATTTGAAAATTCGAATGTATTAAATAAAATAAAACAGGAAATTCAGGAAAAACCGATTTGGTGGTCACTTACCACAGTATTGATAGTGTCATTGTCTTTTTATACAGTTTATAAATTAATAAAGAAAATATATGTTTAAAAAGCATTAAGAAGTAAAAATATAAAAGAAATGTTAATGAGTGATATTGATTTGACGATTCAGAATATCACCTATATATATTCGAAGACGGGACGTTTCGTTTTAGAGGAGGGAGAGTTAATACCCTACTCTGGTAAGCCGCATAACGGCAAATATATACAAAAAGTTAGAGTAAACAATACTTCTTAAAGCTAGCATAAGCACTAATTGGATGATGAAATAAGCTCATCCAATAGTGAAATATTTACTGTAAACATAAACAATTATTTGTTAAGGATAGAATTACAATAAGCAGTACTTTTTAAAGCTAGCATAAGCACAAATTTATAAACATAAACAATTATTTGTCAAGTACTTTTTAAAGCTGATGCTTTCCATTTCAATTCAACCGGGCTATTCGGGTCATGTTCTTCGATTTCGATGAAACTTAAATATGTTGCTCTCTGGTCAAAATAATGAGACACGTATTTTTTTGTTCGCCCGAAAAAAATTGTTTTCAAGAGTTATCGGCAATTTTGATTTTCGGCTCAAACTCGATTTTTTTTTAATTATATAAGAAACAATTTTTTTTAAATGCCCATAACTTAGTCAAATATGAACCGATTTTAATAATTCTGGGTTCAAAATGATCGTAATTACTTACACGAGCGACTTCATATAGAAACAATTGCAAAAAAGTAGTTGAACATTTTTTATTTAGCAAAAAAGAAAAAAAATTCAAATTTTTTCGAAATTCAATATTTCAAAAAGTGTATTTTTTTTTTTATAACTTTTTCCAAATCATGAGGACAACTCAAACTTCAATTAAGCTGAATGCCTAGTAGCTAAAATGAGTTGTTTTTGAGTAATGAATTTTTGAGTAAAAAACCTGTTTCGCACTTTTTGTTTTTTGCAAAATAAAAAATGTTGTACTACATTTTTGCAATTGTTTCTACATGAAATCGCTTGTGTAAGGAATGACGATCATTTTGAACCCAAAATTATTAAAATCGGTTCATTTTTGACTAAGTTATGAGCATTTAAAAAAAATGTTCCTATATTATTAAAAAAAAATCGATTTTGAGCCG
This sequence comes from Anastrepha fraterculus, assembly GCA_037575425.1. Classification (NCBI taxonomy): domain Eukaryota; kingdom Metazoa; phylum Arthropoda; class Insecta; order Diptera; family Tephritidae; genus Anastrepha; species Anastrepha fraterculus. The sequence continues at coordinate 30,508 of JAYXIM010022783.1, forward strand.
AGAAACAAAATTGCCGATAAAACTTGAAAAAAAATTTTTCGGGCGAACAAAAAAATACGTGTCTCATTATTTTGACCAGAGAGCAACATATTTGAGTTACATCGAAATCGAAGAGCATGTCCCGAATAGCCCTTTTGAATTGAAATGGAAAGAATCTATATAAGAAAACTTATTTTAATTTCTCATAACTTAGTCAAAAACAAGCCAATTTGAATGATTCTGGGTTCAAAATAATCGTAATTACTTACACGAGCGACTTCATGCAGAAACAATTGCAAAAAAGTAGTTGAAAATGTTTTATTTTGCAAAAAACAAGAAGTGCGAAACAGGATTTTTACTCAAAAATTCATTACTTAAAAACAACTCATTTTAGCTACTAGGCATTCAGCTTAACTGAAGTTTGAGGTGTCCTCTTGATTTGGAAAAAGTTATAAAAAAAAAAGTACACTTTTTGAAATATTGAATTTCGAAAAAATTTCAATTTTTTTTCTTTTTGCTAAATAAAAAATGTTCAACTACTTTTTTGCAATTGTTTCTAAATACTTCATTTAAGTGTAAGTAATTACGATCATTTTGAACCCAGAATTATTAAAATCGGTTCATATTTGACTAAGTTATGGGCATTAAAAAAAAAATGTTTCTTATATAATTAAAAAAAAATCGATTTTGAGCCGAAAAACAAAATTGCCGATAACTCTTGAAAAAAATTTTTTTCGGGCGAACAAAAAAATACGTGTATCATTATTTTGACCAGAGTGCAACATATTTGAGTTACATCGAAATCGAAGAACATGACCCGAATAGCCCGGTTGAATTGAAATGGAAAGCATCAGCTAGCATAAGCACAAATTAGAGGATGATGAAATAAGCTCATCCAGTATTGAAAGACTTATTGTAAACATAAACAATTATTTGTTAAGTATAGAGTAAGCAAAAATTTTGTATAAAAGAAATAACGTAGGAATAAAAGACTCACTTCAAGTTTGACTTTGGAAGCAAGCATTTTATTTTTTTAACGCTCACCCGCGTTAGAACTTTAATTTGCATACGTACATACATATATGTAAAGGATGGTTAAGTTTCAAGGGCCGGTGTTGACTTTGAATAAAATACAATTGTTTTAAGAAATTAATGCCATTTATCTTTATTACGATAATACTGGTATAGTTCAATTAACTATGGAGCAAAATATCGGCCAACTGGCCGCCGCGGCCCCGGCGGCACACCTCCAAAGACGACGAAATGCATGTGTATTTTAAGAATAACAAAAGATAAACATATTTTAAGAAAAACAAAAGATAAACATATGTATTTTAAGAATAACAAAAATAAACAGCAAACAAAGAAACTAATATACAAGTCGCATACCTAAAACAGTAAGATGAGGTATTAGTATAAATACGATAGTCAAATATGTTGGCAGTCAGTCCAGTATTAACATAGTGTCAAGAACTACCCTAAAATTAAATTCAAAAAGTAAATTTTTATATTTTTCCAATGTCCATCAAGTCCATAACTATCTTCCAGGTCCGTAACTAGCGATTGTGCCAGGAGTGTCATATGCATTGGAGTATCATATACATACATAAATCTTATGTAAAAAAATTAAAGACTGTAAGGAAAAGAAGTGAAAATACAGTGAACAAAGAAATAAAAAATTGAGTGATAGAAAAACTATCCGTGTTTCTTTCATTGAAAAAATAAAAACACTGATCTAATTATCATAGAAAGGAGCAGATGAGAATATCTGTGCAGAAACGTAATTAATTTAATACACGAAGAAATTTGGACACCATTGACATTATGGGGGACCACTCGCTTCGCAGTCTACAGCGAGGAGAGTGTACCTCTCAGGAAGGCCATCTGCTGGATTCCGGATCCACACCTGTCTACGGCGGATGTCCTATCCTGTCCTTGTGCCCAGAATCCGGGCATGAGCACGAGGCTTTGGCGAGTCCTCTTGTACACCAAGGGCCAAAGCCGGGAAGAAAAGAAGGGGCTGCTCTTGTGGTGCGAGTGGATGAGTCCGGTGTAGATGTTAGGGGCTCACGGTACGGGAACCGTCTGAGTCTCTTCTTTGGGACGGTCAGTTTTCACGTCTTTCCCAAGTGATTGGCTCGGACGGTTCCTGTAACTACCGTCCGTTGACGGTGACCCAGATTAACTTGCACCATTCCAAAGCCGCTACCGCACTACTAAGGAGAAGGCTTACCCAGCTGCACACATTCTCCCACATAACCACAATGCAAGAGCCCTGGGTCTTTAAGGGTCGTCTCTGTGGCTTAAGCGGGTTGAAAGGGGTCCCGTTATTATATGACAGGAGTTCGAGTTGGCTTAGTATCATCCCATCTCATTGTGACGGGTCTTGAGCATAGGTAGACGCGGATGGTCGAAGTTTGTGATTGCATCTGCTAATTTTCCTTACGATGCTTTGAAAGGGCCACCACCTGGGAAGGCCACTAGTCTCGTGAGGTTCTGTGAGCGGGCAAACTGGGCCTTCTCCTATGTTGCGATGCTAATGCCCAGCATATAATATGGGGCAGCAGCAATGGACGGGGCTCTCGACTATTCGAATTTATCGCGTCCGTCGCAGACATACATAACAAGGGCTCACAGCCAACGTTTGTAACTGCTACAAGACAGGAAGTGATTCATCTCACCCTATCAATTTCAAAACTTGGGTGGTCAATCAAGAACTGTAGATTCGTTGCCGAAGATTCGTGCTCAGACCACAGGTACATTGAATTTCAGTGTGGCGAGGAGGCACAAATGCCATTGCCCTCAAGAAACCCCAGAAAAATAGACTGGCAGAAGTTTAGGGGGGCGTTGCGGGACTTCGAAAAGAACAGGCCATTGAGGTGACTGTTGAGAAACTTAACCTCTCCCTAACCGGACTCCCGTTCCCTGGTGGAATCGAGAGCTCCAGATGTTGAGGCGTGAGTCGAGAAAGCTTCTAAGCCGAGCCCTCAAGACTAACTGAGGCTTGCTGAGGACAGGAAGCGATACCGGGATGCTCAGAAGAACTACAAGAGGCTTATTCGGGAATCGAAAAGAGCATCATATTGGGAATTCTGCAGCGGTAGAGAATCTCTGAGTGGCACGGCGGAATTGGTTAGACTCCTGGAAACGGACCCAGCGGCACAGCTGGGGTCACTCAGAGAATTTGATGGCTCCTTCACGGAGCGGCAGAGCGAGACATTCAGCTTGCTGATGGAATCTCACTTTCCTGGTAATCAGATAAGCGTCAGCCGGCAAGAGCCCTTATTGATAGAGGCGGTTGTCAGAGCTGCTACACCGTCTCGATTTGCCATCAAATCTTTTGGCGGCCACAAGTCGCCCGGACCATATGGCATATATCCTGCCATGGTGAGGGCAGGCCCAAAGTAAGTGAACGGGGCGATTAGTCGCCGTTGCTGTGTCGCAGTTTTTCCAGGCGCCTCATCTCTTTCATAATCTCGGCCACTAAGTCGCATGCCGCATTCCACTGTTCCTTCGAGCGCAGCATGTGATGCACGAATGTTTCCGGCGAAGGGGGTGCTCCAAAGGCTCTATAGAGTATTTCTTTTGCAGAACGGAAGCACGAGCATGTGAAGAATATGTAGTGAACGTCTCGTAAAATGTTTCCATCGCAGTAGTCGCAAAAAGGATTGTCGTCGTGGTTAAACCTATATAGATATGCTTTGAAGCATCCATGTCCAGTCAAGAACTGGGTCAGGTAAAAGTCCACTTCTCCATGTGGCCTCTTTAACCAAAGCTTTAGGTTGGGAATGCATCTGTGCGTCCAACGCCCTTTGGCCGAGTTGTCCCACCTAGTTTGCTACTCGTCGATGCACTTATCTCGTAACGCGGCCCGAGTAGACGGACTTACAGGTCGCTGTGCTCTCGCTATTTGGGCATTTTCTATTGCTAATATGCCTAGCGCGTACATACCAGATACTACTAAGGCTGCATCGTCGGACACAGTTTTAAATGCGCTACATACGCGTGGTCCGCACAACCTGTAGGTAAACTGTAGACCTCGAAAATATGATATTCGCCCAGATTGGAGCATTATACAAAATTTGGCTTTTCACGACATTAGCCCGAAGCTGACGGCGATTTTGTTTTGGTCCTCGTACGTTTAACATCAGCCTCGACAGAGCCGTCGCGGTGGTGGATGCTTTTTTGTTGGCGTATTCGAAGTGTGCTTTGAAAGACGGCCTTTTGTCTATCATTATTCCCAAGTATTCGATTGCGGGAGTGGTCGTTATGTTGAAGTCTCCGATTCTAGAAGAGATCTCTTTTGGCTTTTTTCTGCTGGATATAAGGATTGCTTCGGCCTTTTGCTGCGCTAGGTCTAGCTTATTTTGGGCAAGCCAAGATTGCACGCTGAAAACCGCATGGATCGCATTGTTGCGGATATCGTATGGATTTTTAGCCGTTACCACAACGACATTGTCGTCGGCAAAGCCAATTATTTTGGTTCTTTCTGGAATCCTGACACGAAGAACACTGTCGTACATTATGTTCCACAGCAATGGCCCGAGAGCCGATCCCACTTGTTATTTTAACTTTTTTTCTTCCGTTTGATGTACTGTACCATAGAATTCGGCCATCGAAGTAACTGCGCAATATTCTCCTCAAGTACATAGATACCCCAATTCGCTCTAGGGCGCCTATGGTTTTCGCCTTTTTTGCAGAGTTGAATGCATTTCTGACGTCTCGGGTGATAATCAGGCAGTACTCTTTGGTGACATTTAGCCAGCGGTTGCCGCTGATTGCTTTCGTTGCAAGCTGGATTGCTGAAGATACCGCATCTATCGTTGACTTCCCCTTTCTAAATCCGAATTGATTTTCGGACAGACCTCGCTTTGATCTGACTTCCGCGCCTAGTCGATCGGATAAAATTCGTTCGAGCACCTTACCCGCAAAGTCGGTTAGACATATTAGTGTGTAGCTCGACGGCTCCTAGGCTGATTTACCTAGTTTTGGAAGCAAAATTAAATTTTGGCGTTTCCAAATTGACGGAAAGGTGCCCGCCGAAAGGCAACTATTGAATAGGTTACTAAACACTTTGATTAGTTGTTCGTTTGCTAGCTTCAAGCATTTATTTGGCACTCCATCCGGTCCAGGGGCTTTTGAGTCTGCTAAACTGCTTGTAGCCCTTATTATTTCATCCTCTGTAATGAAGTCGAATTCGGTTAACTTGGGGTTGTTGATTGGGGACACCAACCGTTTATGTTTTCGAAATAGCGTATCCACGATTTTAGCCATGAATGACGGGCACTAAGGCGCTGCGAGTTTGCTGCTCTTAAGCTTTTTGGCTACTATCCTGTATGCGGAGCCCCAAGGGTTTCTTTCGGCGTCATCGCAAAGTTCCAAAAACAGTTTCGCTTACTCTCTTTTATAGCGTTCTTGAAATCTTTTCTTGCTGCTTTAAAATTTACCATACTTTGTAGAAAGTTTACTCTCCCTCTAGACCTTTGTAATTTCCTTCTTGCCTTTAGGAATTCCTTACGAAGCATGGACATTTTTTCATCCCACCAGTAAACAGCACTTTGCGATTTATATGCAGATTTTCTTTTCATCGATGCATCACAGGTCGCTGAAATCCTCTTCATTACGCATTTAGTCATGTTGTTGGCGGAACCCGTTGGCGTTTTGTAGCATTATCTTAAAAACTTCAGTATCAAGCGTGTTGATCTTCCAACTAAATGGCTGCTGAGTGGAGACTGAATGTTTCTTGCTAGTTTTTATGTCGCAAATTAGCACTGCGTGATCGCTGTGGGTGTAGACATCTTTTATACCCCATTGGCATAATCTAGCGATACCTGAACTAGCAAACGTTAGATCGATGATCGACCGAAATCCGTTGCGACAAAAGGTGTGCTGCGTACCAGTATTGACAAGAGCTACGTCTAAGCATGCTATACTCTCGAGGAGGATTTTACCTCTAGGGCTTGTTCTTGGGCAACCCCATTCCTGCGCCCAGGCATTGAGGTCGTCAGCAATAAAGAGTTTATTCCTACTCTCAGCGTCGATAACCATCTTCAAAACAGTCTGCCTATAGGTATCAATCGGAGCGATGGGTAGTATATAGACATTATAAATATATAGGTCGTTTACTTTGGCGCAGATAAATCCCGATTCCCTATTATCGTACGTCATGGTATTTTTCTGGTTTTTGCAGCACCAAATTGCTAATTTTCCGCTGGTGTTTTGCAGCCAGTTACGTATTTTCCCGATGTTAATTAGTTTCATCGCCGAGCCCGTAGGTAGTGTCACAGAGGCTGTTTGCGTGCCACCGTATGGTTAACGCAAAGATCGAATGTTTGAGGCTCTAGGTTAACATTAGCGAGGAGGTCATTAACGGCTTGACAGATTTCGCCATGAGTTGTAACCTCATCAATGTCACGGATTTCCAACTGTGTGATATCTGTGAGTCTTTTCACCTCTACTTTTCCACCTAGTACTTTCTTCACCTTAAACGATTCGGGAGTCTACGCCCAAGCATATGCGGACGATGTTGCCTGTTTGGTAACAGGCCCTTCGCTTATGAACATCTGCAGGAAAGGGCAGAAAACTCTGGATCTGATTGACACTTGGTGCTGTGCGAATGGGCTATCGGCCAATCCCACCAAGATTGGTACTGTCCCCTTCACCAGAAGGAGGAAGCTTGATGGACTCGTTCTGCCTAAGCTAAAAGGAGTCACAATGCAGCTATCCAAGGAAATGAAATATCTTGGAGTAATCTTCAATGCAGCGCTTACGAAAGGGAGAGGGGAAACATTAGGCGGAGCCAATATAATCCACAGCATCTTGCAAATGAAATTATTACCAAAGAAAAAGTTGCATGGGCAATCAAATCTTTCTCACCCTTTAAATCTCCGGGGCCTGATGGGATCACTCCAAAGATGTTACAGGAAACCTTGGACTGTATCCTTCCATGGCTAGAGGAAATTTTAAAAGCGTGTTTGAACTTAGGCCATATTCCAGATAGCTGGAAACTAGTCAAGGTCGTCTTCATACCAAAAGTAGGTAGAAGAGGACATGAATCAGCGAAGGACTTCAGGCCAATCAGTCTTTCGTCTTTCGTGTTAAAAACTTTTGAAAGACTTTTGGATACGCACCTCAGAAGCTCTTTGGAGAGCTCTGGTATATCAACTGCACAGCAAATCTACGGAGACAGCGCTTCACGAGGTAATCGGAACAATAGAGGGCTCTCTAGAGAGCAAACATTATACCATGGCGTTATTCTTGGATATCGAAGGCGTCTTTAACAATGTTAGCACAGATGCCATCCAACGGGCGTTGATAGACCTGGAGGTGGACAGTTGCATCAGTAACTGGGTCATCTCCATGCTAGAAACCAGGATCATCAAAGCTAATATGGGTAATATCAACATAACCAAGAAGGTCCACGGGGGCACTCCACAAGGGGGAGTATTATCTCCACTTCTTTGGCTATGTGTGATTAGCACAATCTTAATAAAACTTGACGGAGGTGGGGTAAAAGTGGTGGCGTACGCTGATGATGTGGTGTTAATGGTGTCAGGACTGTGTCCAGATACGATCAGTGGGATCATCCAAAGGGCGTTAGGCGAGCTTAACTCTTGGGCCACAGGATGTGGGCTAAGTTTAAACCCGCGTAAAACAGAATTTATGCTTTTTACCACCAGATATAAGGTACCAACTTTTACCCTACCAAATATCAACGGACAAACACTGTCTTTATCAACGAGTGCAAAGTACTTAGGGGTAATTTTGGACTCCAAACTTAGCTGGAAGTTAAACGTCGAAGAACGGGTAAGGAATGCAGAAATTGCTTTATATGCCTGCAAGCGTATGCTTGGAAGAAGATGGGGTCTTCAACCTAAGCATACATTATGGCTGTATAAGGCGGTTATACGACCCATTTTATCGTATGGTTCGGTAGTTTGGTGGAAAGCTCTAGAGAGAGAGTACAATACCAAATTACTCGGCAGAATACAAAGATCAGCATGTGCAATAACGGTCGGTGCAATCAGATCATGTCCTAGAGAGGCTCTCAATGCACTGGCACACGTTATTCCAATATACCTGCATATAAAGAAGACGGCAACCATGAGTGCATTTAGGTTAAATGAAGCGGGTCGCTGGAAAGGAAAATGTTATGGTCACGCTAGTCTATTATCGCGACAAACTCAGTTAACCTCGGTGAGGACTGACTACATCGTCCCGATGGTAACGATCAATAGGAATTTTGCCACACTCTTTCCATCTAAAAAAGAATTTAATAAGGGATTCTCTCTAAACAACTTCGATACCACAGTCTATACAGATGGATTGTGGTGTTGGGGCTGGTATATATTCCCATAGACTTGGAATTGAAAAATCTGTGCGTCTCCCTAATACCAGCAACGTCCTCCAAGCGGAAGTACTAGCAATTGGGGAAGCCTGTAGGTTACTAATCGCAGATTTCTCATTTAAGGGCAATATCGCTATTCTTTCGGATAGCCAAGCCGCAATCCAGACGCTGGACGCGACTATAACAACCTCTTAAGTGGTGGAGCAAAGTAGGAATAGCCTCACAAACTTGAGTGAAAACCATAGAGTAACCTTAATTTGGGTGCCGGGACACCGGAACATAGAAGGTAACGAAAAAGCTGATGAACTGGCAAGAGGGGGATCTGCCATGAATAGCGCTCTTGCAGTACCAGTATTCACTCCACTAGGTGCGGTCAAGAACGCAATTTCCCTAAAATACCTTCGAATTGCAGATTGTAGATGGAGAGACCAGACGAAATGCAAAATCAGCAGAACGTTATGGCCCACCTACAACCTCAAGCAATCGTCGACATTAGTAAACATGAAACGACGGGACACCTGTAGACTTACGGCAGTCATAACTGGCCTCTGGTCTATCGGAGAACAAGCCACCAAAATGGACATCCCTCACAACACATACTGTCACAGTTGTAAACAACCGGAGAAAAAAGAAACAATCTTCCATTTCCTCTGTGAATGCCCTGCCCTATGGAAGGACAGAATGTTAACCCTGGGCAAACCGCTGTTCGAGAGTCTCGAGCAACTGTCTGGCTTAGACGTCAACAACCTAATGAGGTTCCTAAACCGCACAGACTGGATATAGTCCTGCTGCAAATAACTGTTAAACAATTTGGTAACGAGGATGCGGCAACAAAATGGTGCGGAAGCGCTAGTTGGATTCTGGCTGAATTACCACTCTAACCAACCAACCAACCAATCTTCGATAGTAAGCTCCTATGGAAATCACACGTTGAAACAAAGAGATCAAAAGCACTGACAGCTTTCTGGCAGGGCAAAGGTGTCTTTGGGAAAATCAAGGTCCTATGGACCTACACGGCTATGATAAGACCTATTATCACCTATACCTCATCATGTTGGTCTCCTTGCCGCGGGGATGAGGCTTAAGTGGTAGTCTGGCCCCCATATCATGGGGACCAACCCTACACGAACTAAGAGGGAAGCTCCATATGGGTATTAGCTAGTCATACAACCTGCTTTTCGGCGTATTTGGTGGCCATCCAATCACCTTGCGAAGATCACCGTACCGACGAAGACCCCCCTGTTATTCCCAAACCCCTGTCATCCGAGTATTCTCTCTCCTTGCCCACCCCTTAATCCAGGGTGTTACGCGACACCGTGCACACTGGATGGCTTGCAGCCAGGGGGTTCACCAAACCGGCTGTATTTAAACGGCGCCTTCCTAATACCGGCTTGCCCCGGCATGGGGCGCTGCCGTGGTGGACCGGCAAAGCGACAAAACTTCCACTGTAACGGGAGCAGGTTACAGTGGTCGCAATGCTACTGCCAAACCCACGCATAACGCTCTTCATAGTGGAGGTACCGTTGCCCACGAGGACTCGGACCACGAAAGCGTTGGGAGCACAAACATAGCTGAGGAAGAAGCTCTTGTGCGTTCTCCGGCTGGGTCCAATGGTGCTGCTTCGGATAGCCAGAACAGGCCAAGGATCAAGCCCGACAAGGAGATGCTGAAGGCTAAAGGCCGGTATAAGCAGGGTGGTTCAGCGGCGTCAAAATTATAAAACATAAGGATGATCCCACGCTCACATGGCTAAAGAAAGCAGTAAAAACGCTTCAAGGCCTGTGGGAGGGGGCATCACTTGAAATTGTAGATCGCAGCTGCATTCCCTCAATACCGAAGACAAAGGGTTTCATTCCGCGAGTGGTAAAACTGGAAAATGCACTGCGACTGCTACAAAGACAATACACGGACGTGCTGACAGACGACTGGAAAGTGTTGAGTGTGGCAAAACCAGCAACTGCTGATGGAGGCCAAGACTACATTATCCAGATCAATAAGCCGGCAGAGGCGAAAATCCTCCCCTGAACCCTCCCCGAGGCTGCCGGCTGGTAATAAGTACCACAGTTTTGCTATTTTCAGGAGGTACTTAGCTATGTTAAGGGTACTATGGGTGGGGTTCGATTCTCCTCAATAGTACAGCACTACTCAAAGTACTTTTAACGTGGTCGGGGGTGAAGGGCAGGATTAAGGTGTGATGCGACCCGTGCCGAGAATATGTCAGTCTTGGGGCCCTCCTAATAAATAACCAAGTCTCGAACGGAGCTTACTTATAACTGGCGCCCTCTGTAATAACTAGCCTTACCCCTGTATTTCAGAGCTTTGCAAGGGCGGACATTCTTTCTCCGACACTCGTGGGTCCGAAAGTGCAAAGTCCTAATTCAAAAATGAACAAAAAACGGGGACCGATCTCCTTCTAACAGACCGATAGGAACAACCGGTTCCGCAATAGAAGCAACGGTCGCACTGAGCTCAAGGAAAACACCATCTGTCGGATTAATAAGTCGATCTCAGCAAATAGCGACAGCCACAGCGAAAGCGAGGATAGTAGCTACACAATCAGTACTGGACACAGGTCCAAGTACAAGTAGAGGTGCACTAGCCCGGCAGTCAACTGCGATTCAGCCCCTAAAAACGGTCCCGACGCGGGGACGCTTGTGAGGGTGGTAGACCCAGCGAAAGCGAGCTACCAGGATCGCAGAAACGCAGCTATGCTTCTAAGGAGGGTGTACGAAACTCACCCAAAGGAAAGTGAAATGTCACAGGAGTCGAAAGAAGCGATTGGAAGAGCGAAAGCGATCATTCCTGATTTCAACCCCGACTTTATAAACTCCAAAACGAGAACGATCTTTGGAAGAAAATAAGCCAAACACAAAAGGCATAAAACAATTGGCGTGACGCCCAGAAAATCATTTGCGGAGGTTGCAAAAGACCGCATTATTATAGGAGTTCTGGACGAGAGCCATCCTGAAGGTACGATCCTCAAGGCGCAATGGAAATGGATCGAGGCCAAGCTAAAGAAAGTGGCACTGAAGGTTATTCTGGAGAACCCCAGCCCCACGCCTGCGTGCGAAGATTCAGGCGGCAAGGCCAGATAAAAATAATAGCGTGTGACGATGAGAGATCGGTTCAGCTGTACAAAGAGGCCATCTCCAAAGTCGGCGAAGTGTACCCAAATGCCAAGCTAGTGGTCGTGGACAGGAAGGATATTCCGTCCAGGACGCGAGCAAGGGTCTGGTTACCTTCAACTGTCGAAGACCTGGTAGAGAGAATGAAGCTCTTTCGGGTCTGAAATCCGGACATCCCAACGCAGGAGTGGAGATACGTAAAAACATTAAGCAACAAGAACAGCGTGGAAGAATCGAAAGAACAGAAGCGCGCCACTATGCAGGCTTTCCTACTCTTGACTGAAAACTCAATTGAAATGCGAAATGCGATGGGCAATTGAGATACGGTTTTGTAAAAGTAAAGCTTCACATCTACAAAACTGATACAAAGCCCATGAGTGAATTAGAGCCCATGAGCGAAACAGAGTCAATGAGAGAAGACGACCAGGTTGTACTTCGAACGGGAGAGTAAGTATTCCGTACAACAGCGCAAGGATTCCGAAAGGGAACTTTTATGCGAAAATAAAGAAGACCCAGACATAACGCTTGCAGCTGATGCATCTTCTTCAGATAAACCTTTACCACTGTAAGGAAGCCTGCCTTGCCCTCCTGCATCATCGGCCGGATGTTACAAGGTATACAGGACCAATTGAGAAGGTACTAAAAGAGCATGTATGATTGCAAAAACACATCTTAATATATTTATGATTAAAAATTTCAGTAACGCATATACTACGGCCGCCGTAGCCGAATGGGTTGGTGTGTGATTATCATTCGGAATTCACAGAGAGATCGTCGGTTCGAATCTCGGTGAAAGGAAAATTAATAAAAACATTTTTCTAATAGCGGTCGCCCCTCGGCAGGCAATGGCAAACCTCCGAGTGTATTTCTGCCATGAAAAAGCTCCTCATAAAAATATCTGCCGTTCGGAGTCGGCTTGAAACTGAAGGTCCCTCCATTTGTGGAACAACATCAACACGCACACCACAAATAGGAGGAGGAGCTCGGCCAAGCACCCAACTGAAGTGTACGGGCCAATTATTTATTTATTTTTTTAGATACTACGACGGTTAGCTGGGAAGTGAGCGGAAGGAACATCTGGCTAACCTCGTTTTATTTTGCCGGAGACGACACAGGTGCACTGCCGTCGAAGCTGATAAGAAATCTTGTGGAAGACTGCAAAGCACTCAATCGCGAACTAGTTCTGGGTGGTGACGCCAATGCCCACCATACCGTATGGGGGATACCAATGAACATGGTGAGTCTCTCTTTAATTATATTATATGTAGTAAGCTTTTAGTGCGTAACAAAGGCAACGAACCCACATTTATTACGCGCAATAGACAGGAAGTTCCTGATATTACGCTAGCATGTCACACCCTCTACGGAAAGATGAGGCAGTGCAGGGTTCTGAAAGAACACTCTTACTCCGATCATCGCTATATAGAAATAAAATTTGGGGGAAACAGCTCACGGGCCCCTCCTGCCAGCAGGAACTTGAAAAAGACCAATTGGCACATATATAAACGGGAACTTAAGGAAAGACTTCCTAATTCCCGAAATATCACTATTGAAGATAGAGAATCCCTGAACAAACACGTACAAATGCTAACGGAGGTTTGTATAACTGCGCTAAATAAGGCCTGCCCTATAAATAAGTATAAGGGGAAGAAAAAGCCGCCCTGGTGGTCAGAAGACCTGACAACATTAAGAAATGACAGCAGAAGACAGTTTAATAGAGCAAAAGCGACACGAGAGGGTATAGACTGGGACTGCTATTACAGTACGCTAAAAAATTACAAAAAAGAAGTTAGGAAAGCGAAAAGGTCTGGTTGGAGAAGGTCTGTGCAGAAATCGAGGCTTCTAGACTGAGTAAAATTCTTTCAAAAAAACACTATTCGTCCGGATACCTCAAAAAACCGGATAAGAGTTGGACTATCTAGAGTGACGAAACTCTGAAGTTGCTAGTGGACACACACTTTTCCAGCAACGAATCATCTAACGTATTAATCAACAATAGTACAGAAAGACCTAATTCTGACATTGAAGAAATAATCACTGAATCCAGGATAACCTGGGAAATCAACGCTTTAAACCATTTAAATCACCGGGTCCAGATGGATCATTCCCGACCCAAATACAACATTCACTCAGTTACATTATGGAGTGGTTAACGGCTATATTCAAGGCTGCTCTGAAACTTAAAAGTGTCCCATCAGTATGGAAAGAAGTAAAAGTGGTCTTTATTCCTAAAGCGGGAAAAAGTTCACACACAACACCTAAGGATATAGGCCCCTTTTTTGCTAACAACCTTAGAAAGAGTAATAGAAGAGCATATTAAGGCTAACTTCAGCCCTAATAAGCTTAGTATCTCACAACATGCGTACTGTAAAGGGGAATCTACTGAAACAGCAATTAACTCACTTGTTACAGAAATTGAGAAGTCAATTTATAATAAAGAATTTACACTGGTAGCTTTCCTTAATATCGAGGGCGCGTTCAACAACCTCCTACCTGATACCATAATAAAGGCACTGAGGGATTTCGGGATCTCTGGCGCTCTGGTTGAGCTCATCAAAAACATGCTCTTGAGCAGATTTGTGATCGCAACCCTAGGGAAATCAAAGATGAAGAAAAAAGTAAGCAGACGAACACCTCAAGGCGGTGTTCTGTCCCCTCTCCTATGGGTGCTGGCATTAAACTCCTTGCTAAAGAGCCTAGAGGAGAGAGGAAACACTTCGTAGCATATGCGGACGATGTTGCAATGGTAGTAAGAGGGGAATTTCCACACCCACAGATGCACTAAATATTATGCTTAACCTTTTACCAATAGAGCTATTAGGTAAGCATACAGCTGCCAAAGCAGCTCTCAGACTAAGAGAAATCGGCCTACTCAGAACGAACCAAAGAGGACACTCTTCAATTTTAGAAAAATTCCCCTGCATTCCTGGCACAACGGATTTCTGTAAGACCAAGGACATCAATTTAAATAAATCCTTTGTCACAGTATTTCCTTCCAAAGAAGAATGGGATAACGGGCTTATTGTTAAGAAAGATGATCCAAACATCTACACAGAGGGCTCAAAACTGGACAACAAAGTAGGTGGAGGGGCTTACCCCGATAAACTCGGAGTATGCCAATCATTTCCCTACCTGATCATTGCAGTGTATTTCAGGCGGAAGTCACTGCCATAAAAGAGGGACTTACGGTAATAAAAACGAGAGTCGGACAGTCAAGCGGCAATTAAAGCGCTGGAATCAAAAACGCACTCGTCAAAAACAGTTCTAGAATGTTTTAAGCTACTAAATGACGTATCTAAGTGGTAAAAAGTGCACCTTATCTGGGTGCCAGGCCACAGGAATATAGCAGGAAACTGCAAGGCGGCTGAAATTGCAAGAACCGGTACAACGCTCGATCTCAAACCGGATAAGGTGCTGATACCCATTCCTATAGCCACTTGTAAATTACTTATAGACAGGGAAACCATCAAAAAGGTAAATACAAGCTGGCAAAACCTCACAACATGCGAACTAAACAGACAAACATGGCCGAACTGGAACAGCGGTCGATCGAAGATCTTCCTAAGATTTAACAGAGAAGCTATAAGAAAAATGATAGATGTATTAACTAGTCATGGTTTTATAGGCAGCCACACTAGAAGGTTAGGACTCCCGTACTTCGATTTCTGTAGATGCTGTCTTAATACAAAAGAAGAGGAAACAGACAGAGACCTTTTATATGAGTGTGAAAACTTAGCTATGAGAAGGCTGCCCACTCTTGATGCAGCATTTTTAACCGATGTAGTGGACATAGCCCATCTAAAACTAACGAACCTCTGCTCGTTTATTAAAGCTACCGGATGGTTTGAAAAGGAACACTTAAGGTAAGGATAAGCTCCAGTGGTATCACAATGGACCAGTGAAAGGTCTAAGTTTGTCTTTATGACAACCACCGTACCTACCTACCTACCTAAGCTGGAAAAGGACCTGCTTTATGCACGATTCGAGAGGATTGCTTGGGGAGTTGGTAGCGAGCACCTTCGCCCCAAAAAGCGCAACCCGGCCGACGACAACCACAACTCGCTCCCTGCGGGGGAGGTGGAAAAGCATCTAGGCATAGAAGAGATCTTGGAAGCCTCCCTCAATATAGAGGAAGTGGAGAAGGGTGAGCTGGAGGAAGTATCCAACCCCGAGAAGGTACTGAGGCCAGATGCTGAAGGCCCTTCAGATAAACCTCCACAAGAGTTAGAACGCCTCAGCCGAGCTCTTGCTCAACATAGAGGGAGTCGGCTACGATGTGGCTCTCCGGCCTAAAGTCATACAACTACAACACCTACATCCCGATTGTAAAGAATAAGTTAAGAACAGCGATAATGGTTATATAGAGTATATATTCTTATATTTATCATAATCTCTCTTGAGACGATCTGACAGTGGTGGCGCTGGAGGGCTGCAAGGATGAGACGTTAATCTTGGGGTCTGGCTACAGATAGAACTTCGAAACAGCAGCCAGAAAGAAGCACGCTCTGGTGGTAGGAACTGACGCTAACGCACATCGCACGGTCTGGGGTAGTGCAGACATAAATGACCGAGGTTAGTCGCTATTTAACTATATTCTTCAGAGTAGCCTAGAGATAGCTACTAGAGGGGAAGAACAAACATATGTTGGACCAACCTCGAAGAATGTACTTGATTTAACACTTTACAAAAGGAAGGATGTTATGGTACAGGAATGGGAAATGTTGAGTAGGCCCTCATTCTCTGATCACAGATACATAAGCTTTCAGATTATATTCCGCTCAAAAAATCAAAATATATCTTTTGGAAGTCCTAAGAATACGAACTGGGACTTGTATAGGGATATACTATCAAAAACACCAATGATACCCCGGAAATACAAGTCCCACGTCGCACTTGAGAAAGGGGTTGAATTGTTTGCAACTACCCTTGTCAAAGCCTTCAAAAGATCCTGCCCTCCAACACGTAATAGGCGCAAGGTAAAGCCTCCTTAATGGAACAAGGAGTAATGAGCACAAAAGCATAGGGTACATGAATTCTATAGATTAGCCAAAGTTGCTGACAATGAGTTCTGTTGGAAGGAGTACAAGGATCTACTAAAAGTATACAAGAAAGAGATATGCAAAGCCAACAGAGAATCTTGGAAAGACTTCTGTAGCAGTATGGAAGACACTAGCAAAGTGACTAGACTTAGGAAACTGTTATCCAACAATCCGTCTGTGCCAAAAACAATGCGAAAAATTAACGGGGAGTTGGCTGACAGTTGTGAGGGCTCTCTAGAAGACTTAGTCAGCCCACGTTTTCCAGGGTGTGCGGACACTTCAGATCTCGAACCTAGAGGAGATATTGTGCACGACATCCCGACGAACGTAATTACGACCAAAGAATGGGCTATACAATGTTTCGACCCATATAAATCGCCAGGACTGGATGGAATCTTCCGAGCCATGATCCAAAAGGTAAGCCACCTTGTGGTACCATCGTTAAGAACGATATTCAAGGGATGCTTGAGGTTCAGATATGTTCCTGTATTGTGGAGAGAAGCGAGAGTTGTGTTTATTCCAAAAGCGGGAAAAAGCAATCCTCTCTACTCGAAGGAATACAAGCCCATCAGTCTGACCTCATTTTTCCTGAAAACGTTAGAGAAGATTCTAGATACATACATTAGGGACACAATTGCGCCGGACGAAGTATTCAGGGCGCAGCAAGCTTACACTAAAAGCAGATCTGATGAAACTGCACTTCACACACTTGTACTAAACATAGAAAAGGCGTTAGAATATAAGGAGTATTTCTAGATATATCAGGGGCCTTTAACAATATGCAACCCGCGCACATACCGGTATTTTGATAATCTTGGCGGCCAAAACTATTTTAACGTTTTTTATAGTCTTAAATACTTTTATTCATCATCATTTATACAATGGACTTTTTTTATTGAACTATTATATTACTAACCCTTAAATGACCGTGGTATCTTTAAAGATACAACCATTTTGTTCTAGAATAAATATTGTAGAAAATGAATTTTTTTGGGTATTTATAGGTTAAATTATATAAAATAGACATCATTATTAATGTTTTAATTATTTATTATCAAATGCCAAGTTTCACAGAAGGTGTAAAATAAAATACATTATTTGAACCAAAAAAAAAATTTTATTCAATCAATAATCTTACGTCAATAAGAACTAAAGCAAAATGAAACAAATTAAAAGAAAAAATTACAAATTTTCATTATCTGATGAATCAGATTCGTTAGGTTGGGTCGGAATGAGTAAACTTAACGTTTCCGGTAAATATCATCTTAATTTTCCTCTTTTCACATTTCTAGTGCTGCTAAATAAAGGATCTGAACTTAAAAAAATGTCGATTAAAAATGTCTCTATTGCAGTTTTCTCGGGAAAATTTTCTTGCGAAGTCTTGGCGGTAAGTTCTAAAAGGTTTATTCCTTGCTTCTGCAGCTTCCTCCGAGAGTTGCGCAATAGGCACCAATGCATTTTATATAATATGATTAATGCACCATGCACAAGTATTTTGTGCATTGTCGGTGTCATCGGGTGCCATGGGTATAATTCAACGTACAACTGAGCTGTGTCAAATGCATATTTCTCATACTTCTCCGAGTCCACTTTATGACCGTATGAAATTCAAATCCAATATGACTTTTAACCGATAAATGAGATCATAGTTGATTCCTGTTATTTCAGCAGCTAACTTTGGATCTTCAAAAAATCTCCTGCTTGGGTTACCATCATTCGTGTTTCCAAAGTTAGCTTTTGGCATATCAACAAGCAAACCAGTCTCGTTACGGGATCTCCGTTGGATTTCAAGTTTCCTGTCTTTCTCGAGCGTTTTTTCCGCTTCTGTCTTTCTTTCTCTGTATTTTCGAACAGGCAACTTGTAGGCAAGATGGAGAATACTCTCAAGAAGAGCTGAAGAGGGCGTTGGATTTTCCCAAACGACTTTATCACTTTTTCCACAGACTAACCTTAATGGAACAAAACAGGTTTGGAAGATATTTGAATCACAATCAGTATCACTTTCTTGTTTTTGTTTAAACTGTGACTGCTGTGAGCCGTCGCATCCCCATTTACAAATAAGTTTCAGGGACAATCTTTCTTGTTCTTTAAGGGCTGAAAGAACTACTTCCAAATAAGTTAATAAGCGTTTCACTGTAACATCGGCCAAGGGCTGTAAATCACATTCGGCACTAGTGCATGTAATTCTGATAGATTCAGTAGGCGGATACAATTCATTTTTTGCTTTTTGAATAAGTGTGTAGCAGGGAAAAATTTTTTTACATGTGTTCCTTATAACTTCGTACTGAGCACTTGTTAGATCAGCATCAATCATCATTTTCAATGCTTGCATTGGTGATAAAGAGTGGATTTCTTTTTTCCTAGTGTTTGAAAATGCCTTTTTGTATTTTGTCGCACGTATCGAAAAGTTTTGAATGTCTTTTAATACTTTAGAAGCATCTCTCTTTCCACTTTTGATTAACTCTACTGAAGCAGCATGCATAATCAAATTTTTGTCCTTTACTGTAGATCTGAGCTCTGCAGTTTTGCGTCTTTTAGATCTTTCACCTGAGTCACTGAAATGTTTCTGAGGACGGCCACATCGTTTCGGTATTGCTGCAACAGTTAATTCAAAACCTCCTTCCAACCAAGACTTGTACTTTGATAGGAAAACATCTTCCTTTTTATGTACTTGTAGCCACTTTTTCTTGATTTTTGATTTAAAATGTGAAAAATTGTGCTTAAGAGCTGATATCTGTTCGTCAGAGTATTTTTCACTTGACAAAAGCTCCTGTTGTAAAGAGTTTAATTTTTCGTCCAAATTTGGTAAATTCTGAGCTTGCATGCGGTCGAATAGGTATTTTCGAGTTACAATTCGAACCCCAGGAGGTTAGTGGCTGCGGGGATATTCACCTGCAGAACCTTCGGTCACAGCTCAATAGGAAAGTGGAGCTCAGGTTGCACGGACTACATGACTCCGTACTTTAATCGGGAGAGAAGGTTACGTACTACAATTGAAGAGGAGGGTTGGCATAAAGGCATGAAGCCTGGCCATAGAGCTTTTCCCATCTATACAGACGACTCTAAAAATTTAGACGGAGTGGGAGCGGGTATTAACTGCTCAAATCTAGGGATAAGGCGGCCTATCAAGCTGCCACACCACAGCAGTATTTTCCAAGCGGAAGTTTTTGCTGTGGGGAAAGCCGGGGAGCTAGCCTACACAAGACCAAGGAAGAACTTAGCAATTAATATATACGTGGACAGTCAAGTAGCAATAAAAGCAATAAGCTCATATTGTATTAAGTCCATAAATGTTCGACGGAGCAGGGAGGCCATAGAAAGGCTAGCCGCAAACAGTAGAAAGAACTAGTAGATGAGATAGCAAAAAGTGCTGTTAGTCTACCTTTTGAGCAAGAGAACGACATACCTAAGCCGCTAAACACAATATACAATGAAATTGACGACCACATTAAAAACCGAGTGGAAGCTAGGTGGACTAATCTGACCACATGCAAAACAGCAAAAGTCATGTGTAGAACTAACGACAAAGAACTGACTCAATTCGTACTTACGCTCTCGCGAAAGGACTGCAGAACTATCATAGTTACGCAAACAGGTCATAATCTATTACCTGCACGTGCGTACAAGATAGGGATTGCTAACTCGGACAAATGCAGTAAATGCAGAGAGGATGTTGAAGAAACTTAAGAACACCTTCTGTGCGTTTGTCCGGGATTATTAAAAACGCGTTTAAAGTGCCTGGGAGCCCCATTGTTTGAGGGTCTGGAGGAGGTCTCAAAAGCGGATCTCCCAGCTCTGCTTAGATTCACCAACAGCGCCGACATCCTACATGATGTCTACTTTCAGTATTCATAGAGGTCGGCCTCCATCTGGTATCGCTAGGGACCAAAAGGTATATGCCTGGCTCATAGCCAATCAGGCTAACCTAACCTAACCTAACCTATTATCACCTATGCATCAGTAGTCTGAATGGGCAGACTCTCTCTCGTGGGAATCACGAACCCTTATCGAGACTACAACGCACTGTGGCCATCTGTAGCACCGGAGCTCTTCCAACTACTTCAGGCTCGGCATTAGATGCTCTGATTGGTTTACCCCCACTTGATGCTTTCATCCAAGCAGAGGCCTTCTGCAGGCTGAAACATAATGGAAACTGGTACTGGTCCGGCACTGGAAAACAGAGAAGGCATGGACTTCGATCGAATGATTCTCTCCACACACCTTGACTCCATGCCATCAAGAGTCGTACTGGAAAATAGATACAGTGTAGTGCTGCCAGAGGCTCAGTTGAGGTCAAACTCAGAAAATGAGAACAGCAGACACTGTTTCCGCATTTTCCCGGATAGCTCCAGGACCGAGCATGGCTCCGGCTCCGAGGTCAACGTGGAATCCAGCAGTACAAAACTGCACTTTGCTCCTGGAATGCATGCATATATGTTGCAAGCGGAGGTGTATGTGCTTCAAGAAGCGCTGAACTTTGTTGTGGGAAACCGACAGAGAGGCAGATCTAAACGTGTCTGCAGCGAGAGCCAAGTTGCGCTTAGACAACCCCCCAACCGCATCAGGCGTAACCTCTGACTCCTAAGCTCAGATGGGCTCTGAGGCCAACTCCTTTGGCCCAGAGCCCGTTTTGCCACTCCCTTCGGCGACCATTAAAGCCACGGTTATTAAATGGGTAACTACAACCCACATTCCTGACAGGCTGCGAGAGGCTGCAGATGGGCTAAACTGATGTTACCTGTCATGTCTGATCGACTTTCGCAAACCCTTCTGTCATTAAGCTGAGGGGAATGCAGACCGCTGGTTGGACTGGTCAAGGGTCAATTTCTGTGGGCGAAGCACATGGAATGGTTGGGTATCTCAGCCACTGTACTCTGCCCAGCTTGTGCAGAGGAAGGTGTGCGTCTGTCCTGTTTCACTCAAATCAGGTTAGAGGTCTTCGGCAAGCGATCATCTTGGTTCCTTGGCAGCACAAGATCTACTTAAATTTCTTCGGAGTTCTAGTCGATTTAAAAAAAATTAAAAGGGAATCGAAGTGTAGTACAATAGACTTAATTAATGTCTGAGTTCTGCACTTGCTAGTTGTCGCGACAAAAAAAAAAACAAAAAAAAACAAGACGTTATGGAACAAATCGACGTGAACACTTTGATTCCGCAGATGGCCAATTGGCAAGTAATGCTTCAGAGTATCCAAGCAGAAAATTCAACATTAAGAGCAAGGATAGATCAGATCCAAGTTAACCTCGTAATGATTCCACAAGCAGCAGAACGATAAGAACCAGTCAACCTAACTTATACCAATCCAACCGATATCAACCTGGCCGTTTTTAAAGCCCTGGCGGTATTTGACGGAAACATTTCAAAATACCGCGTATGTAGGGAAAATGCATCTAGACTTATGGATGGAATTAGTAATCATAGGAACTCCAACAGATACGTGGAAGCTTTATCAATTATAAAAACTAAAATACAAGGTGCAGCAGCTGACGTGTTGACTAACCATAACACAATATTTAATTTTGATGTAATCAGGAATAGATTGGACTATACCTATATGCTGATCAACGACCTTTATATGTGTTGCAGGACGAGATGAAGAGACTCACACAAGGTAAACACAATTTAAGTGAATTCCATGACAACGTGAAAAATATCTATAGTCTGTGTGGTCATAGCCAAGAAGTGACCAAAGTAATGACCGATGAGGCAACACAAGAAGCGGAAACAGTGTTTGAGGATGGAATAAATAACATTCATCCAACCAACAATAAACACTACTATGAGAAACCACATCACCAGAGACGTCCCATGTGTCAGCAGAAATACAACTATAACCAGCCGCCATTACAATTACCAAACCAGAACGCATGGACATAACGTGTGGAAACACAACATTCAGGCAACCAACTCAGCACCAAAACAACCACAACGACGTGAATAGAAACAATAAAAATTGGAAAGGACCACGAGGTAACACTTGCCAGTTCACCAATCAACACCAACAACCAAAACTCATGCGGAGCAACAACTTAACATCCGAAGAATACAACTCTAGCAAAATTGTAGAGACAGGTTAGACAAATAATTTAATAATTAAGTATTTAAACTAATAAACGGGTATAGTATATTAGTGACTGATGGGAAAGTAAATTATAATGCTTTAGTTGATACTCGTACAGGTGCAACCAATAACTATGTTAAGAAAACTTTAAAATGTAATACGTATAACCAAAAAAGTAAAAACATTACAAGTGATATCAATGCATGTTATTCTATAATTAATACGAAACAAACTATTAAGTTTATGAATGAAGATTTAGATTTTTTTGAGGTAGAGGACATAAATGGATTTGATTTGATAATGGAATGGAACGGAATAAAGAAATTGAACGAGGTCATAAATTTGAACAAAATGATATTGGAGACGTGAAGAAAGTCGCAAATTAGTGAACAAATTTATGCAAATTACACCATAGGGATAGACACGTATAGAGCAGAAATCAATAATGAAGGACAATAATGTCATACGACCGTTACCCTTCACTACAAGGCTTGAAGCTAGCATACGGACAGATACAAAGGATCCTATATGGACCAAACAATATAAAAATGACGTTATAGAATTTAGGAAATTAAACGAGCATACCATCACAGACAGATACGTAATACCAGACATAAATATTACGCTGCAAAACTTAGGGAAAGCTAAATTTTTCACTACACTTGATTTGGAGTCCGGCTTTCATAAAATTAAGATAGAAGAAAGTGACAGAGAGAAAGCAGCGTTTTGTGTGAATGGAGGTAAATGTGAGTTCATTCGAATGCCTTTCGGATTGAAGAACGCCCCATCTTTTTTCCAAAGATGTGTGGATGAGATCCTGCGCGACTTCATAGGTAAATTCCCATATGCTCACATTGACAATTTATCATTTACTCATCATCCTATGAAGAACATTGAAACACATCCGAACTATTTTTAACGCATTAAATAATCCCTCTTTAAAAGTGTTTAATGAAAAGTCAAAATTTTTCATGGATGAAATACCAGAAGCCCTCAAAGGCCTTAGAGGATTATTAGGACTTACTGGATACTATAGAAAATTCGTAAAAAACAATGCAGCTCTATCTAAACCTTTAACTTTACATCTTAAAGGAGATAATTCTCATATCGGAAAAAATAAAAGTAAGAACACAAAAATTAGTTTAGACAAACGGCCATAGAAACCATAAACAAACTGTAAACTGCTTAAAGGAGCAGGTGGAATTATACGAGCCAAATTATGAGAACTCACTACAGACGCTTCCAATTAACCCATTGTAGCGCTTTTCAGTCATAGTAAAACCCAATTTATTTTTTATCACGCACACTTAGTATCACAGAACAAAGTACCAACGAGAAAGAGTAAATCGCTAATATTATATATGGGCGCTACAAAAATTACGAAATTAAATATACGGCATAGCCGACTTAACCATATATACCTACCTACCATCAATCGCTTACTTGCGATAAAGAATTCGAATCATAAAATAAAAAGAGATGGAAAAATATTATCGAAAATTATGGAGCAAAAGTCGTGTATGAACCACGCGCACAGAATTTTGTAGCTGACGCTTTGTCACGACAAATAATGAACACATCTTCTATAAGTACTGTACACTCATCTGATAGTTCATATGATACAACGAAATAATCGAGGCAGTACGCCGACCGCTAAATGACTACGGTATTCAAATAGAATTGATACCAAACACGCAAAACAATGAGATAAGTTCGCGTATTATATTTCAAAGTAAAATACGTCACACAATATCCTTTACTGACGAAAATTATCTGATATCCGAATTTAAAAGGTTTTTGGAGCCAAAAACAATCGCAGCAATACATACAACAGCTGAGGATTTATTTAGATACAGACGATTTAAAAAAAACAAGTTCACAGTCATGAAATTCGTATATACACCAAATAAACTCGAAGACATAACACAACCAGATAGACAGTTAGAATTAGTTAAACAAACACACGAACGAGCACACAGGCGATACAAAAATAATGTAAAAAAACTATTAGAACAATACTATTGGCCGAACATAAAACAAATACGAACGGAATCCCACAAGAGGACCATTAAAAGAACCAGACGTATCAACACAACCAGGAGAATATATACATTTAGATATTTATTTTAATGAACAAAAAATATATTTAGTAGCAGTAGATAAATGGAGGATGGTTCCATGTGTAGAATGCCACGCAAGTGGGGAAAGTTACTGATCGCCATTCACTTGGGAGTGGCCAGGACGATTCTTCTGCATATGGTTCAAGCAGCTCACAACGTCCGGGACCAGCCCACGTATCCTCTGGGTAGATTTCGAAAACCCGTTCGCGAGTGAGATAACATGAGAATAGCTGGTTGTGCGCTGGGTTTGGGACCCACCACTTAAAAATCCCCCCCAATGAAAAGAACTGCAAAGCCTCGGATGAGAACTACCTTTACTGATGACGACCCCTGCAAACGAAATAAGGAATATCATTTGAGAGCATGCACCTGGAATGTCCGGTTCCTTAATGGGGAAGGTGCCTCTGCCCGGCTGGTTGATGTCCTCGTGAGAGTAAAGGCTGACATCACTGCCATCCAAGAAATGCGATGGACGAGGCACGGTAAGAAAACCATAGGACCTTGCGACGTCTACTACAGCCGCCATGTAAAGGAGTCGGTGTCGGATTTGTTGTGGGAGAGAGACTTCGTCGCCAAGTATTGTCGTTCACTCCGGTGGACGAGCGTCTCGCAATAGTCCGCATCAAAGCGCGATTTTTTAACTACTCGCTATTTGCGCCCACGCCACGACGGAAGAGAAGGACGATGCGACAAAAGATTCCTTCTATGAGCGCTTGGAACGTTCCTATGAGCGCTGCCCCGCCACGACATAAAAATCGTGCTTGGCGACTTCAACGCCAGGGTGGGCCAGGAGCGAATTTTTAGTCCCACAGTCGGAAAATTCAGCCTGCACAACGAAACATCCGGTAGCGGACAGAGGCTGATCGACTTCGCCGTCTGCAGCACCAGCAAAAATGTTCGACGTCGAAAAGCTGCAATCACAACAGACAGCCAGAAGATTCGCCACTCGACTCTCACTCCTGCTCTCAGAGAGCACTGCCCAACAATCCGGCATGCACGCACAATGGAACAACATTTCTCGTTCTTTACGTACCGCCGCCAAAGAAGAAATCGTACTTCGGCGAGCCCGAGGAATGTCATGCTGCCGCCGAAAAAAAAGATGCCGGGCATAGAGCCACGCTGCGATCGGGCGCAACGCAGGCCATGTGGGATCGCTACAGAGAGCTAAGAAAGGAAGAGAGACGTATTATCCGACAGAAGAAACGAGAGGCCGAAATATGTGAGTGCGAGGAGCTTGAGATGCTGGTCAATAGTAACAATGCCCGAAAATTCTACCAGAAAGTTCGGCGGCTTACAGAAGGTTTCAAGACCGGGGCGTTTTCCTGTAAGAACAAAGACGGCGAACTGGAGACTGACGTACAGAGCAATCTTAAATTATGGAGGAACACTTCTCGAACCTGTTAAACAATGACAGCTGCGCATGTCACAGAGAATGTGAAGATCCCGATACACCAATCGTTAACGCCGGAATTCTCGTTTCGCTACCCGACCATGACGAGGTGAGAATCGCAATTACGCGTCTAAAGAATAACAAAGCCGCGGGCGCCGACGGACTGCCGGCTGAGCTATTCAAACATGGCGCCGAGGAGCTGGTGAGGTGTGTGCATCAGCTTCTATGTAAAATATGGTCGGCTGAAAGCATGCCTGCCGATTGGAATTTAAGTGTGCTCTGCCCAATCCACAAGAAGGGTGATCCTGTAATCTGCTCCAATTACCGAGGGATTAGTCTTCTAAATATCGCCTATAAGGGTTCTAGCGAGCGTATTGTATGAAAGGCTGCAGCCCACCGTCAACCAACTGATTGGACCTTATCAATGTTGCTTAAGACCTCGAAAGTTTACCATCGGCCAAATATTTACAACACGCCAAATCTTGGAAAAGACCCACGAAAGGAGAAGCGAGACATACCATCTTTTCATCGATTTCAAAGCTGCATTCGACAGTACGGAAAGGAATTACTTGTATGCCGCTATGTCTGAATTTGAAACGCAGAACTTGATCGCTCAGGACCAATATTTTATAATAGCGTACAATTGTTGGCGTATGCCGATGATATCGATATCATCGGCCTTAACCACCGAGCTGTTAATTCTGCCTTCTCCAAACTGGATAAAGAGGCAAAGTGAATAGGCTTGGTGGTGAACGAGGACAAAACGAAGTACCTCCTGTCTTCAAACAAACGGTCGGCGCACTCGCGCATCGGCAGCCACGTCACTGTAGATAGGTATAATTTGGAGGTTGTAAAAAACTTCGTTTATTTAAGAACCAGCATTAACACCGATAACAATGTCAGCCTTGAAATCCAACGTAGAGTCTCTCTTGCAAACATATGCTACTTTGGACTAAGTAGGCAACTGAGCAGTAAAGTCCTCTCTCGACGAACAAAACTAACACTCTACATGGCTCTCATCATGCCCGTCCTAACGTATGGCGCAGAAGCTTGGACGATGACAACATCCGATGAAGCGACGAAGGTGGAGAAGGACTTGGCTTCACTTGATGTGTACAATTGGTGCCGGTTAGCATGAGAAAAAACGACTGGCGCGCTTTGTTAAACTCGGTCAATATCGCGTAAACGGTTATCCCGCCAATTAAGAAGAAGAAGAGATAAATTCTCAAAATACATAACAATCAGAGAATAAGACTCAAAAACAAAAATGGACAAAAGAGTAGAACAAATTTTTATCAACAATTTTCCGAACTGTAAACGACTCATGACAGATAACGAAAGTAGTCTGAATACACCAATGTTAAAACAAATGTGTATAAAATACAATATTAGCAAAACACAGATACCAATATATATATCAAAGGCAAACGGTCAGGTAGAACGAACGCACAATTCCATATCAGAATTGGGAAGAGTAATAAAAATAAATGATTCAACATCAGCAACCGAGGAGCTATTTGTAGCTATAAGGGAATTCAACAAAACAGCCAATACCGTCGCAGAAGAAAGAAACCAAAGGATATATGGTACATTTTAACCTAATAACATACAGCAAGGAAGACATAGTAAAAAAATTAAAAGACGCATCGGAAAAAGCATTACAATGTCTAAACCAGGGAACTAGACACCGAACTTTCAAGCAAGGGGACCAGATATTGGTGTTAAGGACTAACATCAGAAGTAAAAGCGACACCCGTTACAAAAAGTACTTTGTGCAGGAAGATCGTGAGGACACGTTTTTTATTAAGGAGGGAAAAGTTATACACAAGACAACGTAAAAAATTACACAGTTACAGGAGACGACAATGAATTACCTGATATTATTAGCCATGGTCATCATAATCGCAATTCAAGCTGAAGGAGACACAAAAAATAACAACCATAACTAACAGGAAATATATTCTAACTAGAACAGGACAAAAAATTACCACATCATACGAACAAATATTTTATAAGAACTAAAAAACCTATCATTGCTATTTACAAATATCCCATCATCACTAATCATTGTAAACTATTTAAATTCACACTACATAGAACTAACCATGTAAAAATTTTCACCGATAATTTTTTTCAGCTTTTGAAAGAAGAAGTGGAGTGGAAGTGATAGCGAAAGAACGTACGGAGTTTCGCTCCGATTTTACTCGACCCAGAATCGAAATCTTCACTGTTAATAACAATAAACAGTGCGGTACCATACCCCTAAACGTATCATCTGCCGATCACAGGCTAAACGCTAGCGTATTCGGCACTCGTGAGTGTTAAACTTTCTTACTTTTTAGTTGGGCTAGTTGAGCTTTAGCGTGCTCAAGTGAGTTACTTTGCAAATAGCAATAATTTCAAAGAACTGGTAAAATTTAGCACACAGAGTAAAAAAGTGAGAGAGAAGTGGAGTAACAATAATTTCCAACAAAGTCCACAATCCAGCTTAGCTGGTCGTGTTAGTGAGAATCAGTGTTGAGTACAGACAACAACAATAGTGCCAGTTTTCTTCCTTTGTTTCTTACATTTAGTGAGATTACGAACCTCTCACTCGATTGTCCTCATCCCCATGGGCTTCCGCCCCGGTGCGCGGCCAATCAAACCCTGGCAACGGTCAACCGGCTACTGTCAATGAGATCGACACCAATGATGAAGCCGCGTGCTATAGCGAAGTGGAAGCGGTGGAGTCAGCGGTAATATGTAGAGAAGTTTTGAGCACAGCACCCACTCATACTACCCAATCGGCAGAAATCTATTCTCTCGGCTACAATGCAGCACTCAAAACAATTGGGAGAAAACACGGAGAGCTAAAAAAGATGATGGACGGGGAACGGCATGTCAATCAGCAAATGAAGAGCATGCTCTCAGATAAATGTCTACTCTTCAAGGCAGTTGAGAGCAGATATACAACAACGAACGGCAGCAAAACAACGGTGACCAAAGCTACACAAACATCAGCACCGACTGTTGCGCATGATAAGGTGAAAAGAGCTAGGTCGCTAACTGAGAGCGATCGAGCTACAAACACGATCACTGAGCCAATAGGAAAACGTTCACGAATTTTTTCCCCACCAACCAAATCAATTGTGAACGATAACTCGCTATTGGCTATAGAGAAGAACAAAAACACTGTCCTGAAAAAGAATAGCAATCAGAAACGTGCGAAAAGCAAGCCTACACGTCCCGACGCCATAGTTGTTAAGAAATCAGGAGATATTTCCGATGCAGATATTCTCAAAATTGTGAAAAATGAAGAGACTCTAAAAGGCATCAGTTCAGTGGTACGAAAAATCCGGAAAACGAGTCAGAGAGATCTGCTATTTCAACTTAGGGAGTCTTCTGAGGAAAATACCTCTAAACTTCAAGCTGCAGTGGGGTAAGTACTAGGTGGAAAAGCAGAGGTGAAAAAACTCACAGATATCACACAGTTGGAAATCCGTGACATTGATGAGGTTACAACTCATGACGAAATCTGTCAAGCCGTTAATGACCTCCTCGCTAATGTTAACCTAGAGCCTTAAAGATTCGATCTTTGCGTTAACCATACGGTGGCACGCAAACAGCCTTTGTGACACTACCTACGGGCTCGGCGATGAAACTAATTAGCATCGGGAAAATACGTATAGGTTGGGTTTTTTGTCGCATACGTAAAAAACTTCAACCGCAACGATGCTTCATATGCCTTGGACTGGGCCACACTTCCAGCGATTGTATAAGCAAAGACGATTTCAAAGACACTTGTTTTAAGTTCGGTGAAAAAGGTCACCTTTCTAAAAAGTGCACCAATTCCCCAAAATGCATATTATGCATTAAAAGTAATGTTAGCCAAATTGGTCATTACACTGGGAGTAGCAAATGCCCTATTTATCACCTTACAAAATCTTAGGAAATAATGAGAGTCGTGCAACTCAACTTAAATCATTGCGAAGCAGCTCAAGACCTCCTAAGCCAAACCGTCTTGGAACTTAACGTCGATGTAGCGGTACTCAGCGAGCCTTACAAGCCAAAGGCATCAAACTGGCTGCAAGACACCAACGGAAAATTAGCAATTTGGTGCTGCAAAAACTGGACAAATACCATGACGTACGAGATTAGGGAATCGGAATTTACCTGCGCCAAAGTAAACGACCTATATATTTATAATGTCTATATACCACCCAGCGCTCGGATTGATACCCATACGCAGACTGTTTTAAAGATGGTTATCGAAAGTGCTGTTTACTGGTGGGATGAACCAATTTCCATGCTTCGTAAGGAATACCTAAAGGCAAGAAGGAAACTCCAAAGGTCTAGAGGGAGAGTAAACTTTCTACAAAGTGTGGTAAATTTTAAAGAAGCAAGAAAAGCTTTCAAGAACGCTATAAAAGAGAGTAAGCGGAACTGCGTTTTGGAACTTTGCGATGACGCCGAAAGAATCCCTTGGGGCTCCGCATACAGGATAGTAGCCAAAAAGCTTAAGAGCAGCAAACTCGCAGCGCCTTAGTGCCCGTCATTCATGGCTAAAATCGTGGATACGCTATTTCGAAAACATAAACGGTTGGTGTCCCCAATCAACAACCCCAAGTTAACTGAATTCGACTTCATTACAGAGGATGAAATAATAAGGGCTACAAGCAGTTTAGCAGACTCAAAAGCCCCTGGACCGGATGGAGTGCCAAATAAATGCTTGAAGCTAGCAAACGAACAACTAATCAAAGTGTTTAGTAACCTATTCAATAGTTGCCTTTCGGCGGGCACCTTTCCGTCAATTTGGAAACGCCAAAATTTAATTTTGCTTCCAAAACCAGGTAAATCAGCCTAGGAGCCGTCGAGCTACACACTAATATGTCTAACCGACTTTGCGGGTAAGGTGCTCGAACGAATTTTATCCGATCGACTAGGCGCGGAAGTCAGATCAAAGCGAGACCTGTCCGAAAATCAGTTCGGATTTAGAAAGGGGAAGCCAACGATAGATGCGGTATCTTCAGCAATCCAGCTTGCAACGAAAGCAATCAGCGGCAACCGCTGGCTAAATGGCACCAAAGAGTACTGCCTGATTATCACCCGAGACGTCAGAAATGCATTCAATTCTGCAAACTTGGCGAAAACCTTAGACGCCCTAGAGTGAATTGGGGTATCTATGTAACTGAGGAAAATATTGCGCAGTTACTTCGATGGCCGAATTCTATGGTACAGTACATCAAACGGAAGAAAAAAAGTTAAAATAACAAGTGGGATGTACGACAGTGTTCTTCGTGTCAGGATTCCAGAAAGAACCAAAATAATTGGCTTTGCCGACGACAATGCCGTCGTGGTAACGGCTAAAAATCCATACGATATCCGCAACAATGCGATCCATGCGGTTTTCAGCGTGCAATCTTGGCTTGCCCAAAATAAGCTAGACCTAGCGCAGCAAAAGGCCGAAGATGCTTTCCATTTCAATTCAACCGGGCTATTCGGGTCATGTTCTTCGATTTCGGTGTAACTGAAATATGTTGCTCTCTGGTCAAAATAATGAGACACGTATTTTTTTTTCGCCCGAAAAAATTTTTTTTCAAGAGTTATCGGCAATTTTGTTTTTCGGCTCAAACTCGATTTTTTTTAATTATATAAGAAAAAAATTTTTTTAAATGCCCATAACTTAGTCAAAAATGAAACGATTTTAATAATTCTGGGTTCAAAATGATCCTAATTACTTACAACTTACTTACACGAGCGACTTCATATAGAAACAATTGCAAAAAAGTAGTTGAACATTTTTTATTTAGCAAAAAAGAAAAAAAATTGAAATTTTTTCAAAATTCAATATTTCAAAAAGTGTATTTTTTTTTTTTATAACTTTTTCCAAATCAAAAGGACATCTCAAACTTTAATTGAGCTGAATGCCTAGTAGCTAAAATGAGTTGTTTTTGAGTAATGAATTTTTGAGTAAAAAACCTGTTTCGCACTTTTTGTTCTTTGGAAAATAAAAAATTTTCAACTACTTTTTTGCAATTGTTTCTGCACGAAGTCGCTCGTGTATGTAATTACGATTATTTTGAACCCAAAATCGTTCAAATCGGCTTTTTTTTGACTAAGTTATGAGTAATTAAAAAAAAATTGTCTTATATAGATTCTTTCCATTTCAATGCAAAAGGGCTATTCGGGACATGTTCTTCGATTTCGATGTAACTCAAATATGTTGCTCTCTGGTCAAAATAATGAGACACGTATTTTTTTTTCGCCCGAAAAAATTGTTTTTCAAGAGTTATCGGCAATTTTGTTTTTCGGCTCAAACTCGATTTTTTTTAATTATATAAGAAAAAATTTTTTTTGAATGCCCATAACTTAGTCAAAAATGAACCGATTTTAATAATTCTGGGTTCAAAAGGATCGTCATTTCTTACACGAGCAACTTCATGTAGAAACAATTGCAAAAAAGTAGTTGAAAATTTTTTATTTTCCAAAGAACAAAAAGTGCGAAACAGGTTTTTTACTCAAAAATTCATTACTCAAAAACAACTCATTTTAGCTACTAGGCATTCAGCTCAATTAAAGCTTGAGATGTCCTTTTGATTTGGAAAAAGTTATAAAAAAAAAAAAATACACTTTTTGAAATATTGAATTTTGAAAAAATTTCAATTTTTTTTCTTTTTTGCTAAATAAAAAATGTTCAACTACTTTTTTGCAATTGTTTCTATATGAAGTCGCTCGTGTAAGTAACTACGATCATTTTGAACCCAGAATTATTAAAATCGGTTCATATTTGACTAAGTTATGGGCATTTAAAAACAAATTTTTCTTATATAATTAAAAAAAATCGAGTTTGAGCCGAAAAACAAAATTGCCGATAACTCTTGAAAAAAAAATTTTTCGGGCGAAAAAAAATACGTGTCTCATTATTTTGACCAGAGAGCAACATATTTCAGTTACATCGAAATCGAAGAACATGACCCGAATAGCCCGGTTGAATTGAAATGGAAAGCATCCGAAGCAATCCTTATATCCAGCAGAAAAAAGCCAAAAGAGATCTCCTCTAGAATCGGAGACTTCAACATAACGACCACTCCCGCAATCGAATACTTGGGAATAATGATAGACAAAAGGCCGTCTTTCAAAGCACACTTCGAATACGCCAACAAAAAAGCATCCACCACCGCGACGGCTCTGTCGAGGCTGATGTTAAACGTACGAGGACCAAAACAAAATCGCCGTCAGCTTCGGGCTAATGTCGTGAAAAGCCAAATTTTGTATAGTGCTCCAATCTGGGCGAATATCATATTTTCGAGGTCTACAGTTTACCTACAGGTTGTGCGCACCACGCGTATGTAGCGCATTTAAAACTGTGTCCGACGATGCAGCCTTAGTAGTATCTGGTATGTACCCGCTAGGCATATAAGCAATAGAAAATGCCCAAATAGCGTGAGCACAGCGACCTGTAAGTCCGTCTACTCGGGCCGCGTTACGAGATAAGTGCATCGACGAGTAGCAAACTAGGTGGGACAACTCGGCCAAAGGGCGTTGGACGCACAGATGCATTCCCAACCTAAAGCTTTGGTTAAAGAGGCCACATGGAGAAGTGGACTTTTACCTGACCCAGTTTTTGACTGGACATGAATGCTTCAAAGCATATCTGGTTTAACCACGACGACAATCCTTTTTGCGACTACTGCGATGGAAACATTTTACAGGACGTTCACTACACTACACGTTCAAATACTCTATAGAACCTTTGGAGCACCCCCTTCGCCGGAAACATTCGTGCATCACATGCTGCGCTCGAAGGGACAGTGGAATGCGGCATGCGACTTAGTGGCCGAGATTATGAAAGAGATGAGGCGTCTGGAAAGACTGCGACACAGCAACTGCGACTAATCGCCTTCCCTCCCCGCGAAGTAATGCTAGACGGTTGTCCCGCGGCGAGAGGTGATGGAGAGAAACAGGCTCGGCATGGTTCCAGAAGGCCACTTAAAGGTAGCGCGCTACCACAACGCCTATGAAAAAAAATAACAAAAACAGTCGTTCGAGACTTTTCAGTATGAAAGAAGTCGTGCTGATGGGTCTAAAACTTTTGGGGCTGGTGTAGTCGTCTCTTCCAACCTTTGGGATGAAGGTGATCCTCACCATCCTCCAAGAGCATGGTATGTAAGCCAGTGCCAGGCATGCAGAGAATATTTGCTTCAGGGCCCCGTCACGTACTTTGGGCCTGCCCTCACCATGGCAGGATATATGCCATATGGTGCGGGCGACTTGTGGCCGCCAAAAGATTTGATGGCAAATCTAATGGGGGCCTCATTCACCACAGATCGGGCAACGTACCAGTCATGCCGAGACGGTGTAGCAGCTCTGACAACCGCCTCTATCAATAAGGGCTCTTGCCGGCTGACGCTTATCTGATTACCAGGAAAGTGAGATTCCATCAGCAAGCTGAATGTCTCGCTCTGCCGCTCCGTGAAGGAGCCATCAAATTCTCTGAGTGAACCCAGCTGTGCCGTTGGGTTCGTTTCCAGGAGTCTAACCAGTTCCGCCGTGCCACTCAGAGATTCTCTACCGCTGCAGAATTCCCTATATGATGCTCTTTTCGATTCCCGAATAAGCCTCTTGTAGTTCTTCTGAGCATCCCGGTATCGCTTCCAGTCCTCAGCAAGCCTCAGTTAGTCTTGAGGGCTCGGTTTAGAAGCTTTCTCGACTCACGCCTCAACATCTGGAGCTCTCGATTCCACCAGGGAATGGGAGTCCGGCTAGGGAGAGGTTAAGTTTCTCAACAGTCACCTCAATGGCCTGTTCTTTTCGAAGTCCCGTCAAGGTCCCGCAACGCCCCCCCAAACTTCTGCCAGTCTATTTTTATGGGGTTTCTTGAGGGCAATGGCATTTGTGCCTCCTCGCCACACTGAAATTCAATGTACCTGTGGTCTGAGCACGAATCTTCGGCAACGAATCTACAGTTCTTGATTGACCACCCAAGTTTTGAAATTGATAGGGTGAGATGAATCACTTCCTGTCTTGTAGCAGTTACAAACGTTGGCTGTGAGCCCTTGTTATGTATGTCTGCGACGGACGCGATAAATTCGAATAGTCGAGAGCCCCGTCCATTGCTGCTGCCCCATATTATATGCTGGGCATTAGCATCGCAACATAGGAGAAGGCCCAGTTTGCCCGCTCACAGAACCTCACGAGACTAGTGGCCTTCCCAGGTGGTGGCCCTTTCAAAGCATCGTAAGGAAAATTAGCAGATGCAATCACAAACTTCGACCATCCGCGTCTACCTATGCTCAAGACCCGTCACAATGAGATGGAATGATACTAGGCCAACTCGAACTCCTGTCATATAATAACGTGACCCCTTTCAACCCGCTTAAGCCACAGAGACGACCCTTAAAGACCCAGGGCTCTTGCATTGTGGTTATGTGGGAGAATGCAGCTGGGTAAGCCTTCTCCTTAGTAGTGCGGTAGCGGCTTTGGAATGGTGCAAGTTAATCTGGGTCACCGTCAACGGACGGTAGTTACAGGAACCGTCCGAGCCAATCACTTGGGAAAGACGTGAAAACTGACCGTCCCAAAGAAGAGACTCAGACGGTTCCCGTACCGTGAGCCCCTAGCATCTACACCGGACTAATCCACTCGCACCACAAGAGCAGCCCTTTCTTTTCTTCCCGGCCTTGGCTCTTGGTGTACAAGAGGACTCGCCAAAGCCTTGTGCTCATGCCCGGATTCTGGGCACAAAGACAGGATAGGACATCCGCCGTAGACAGGTGTGGATTCGGAATCCAGCAGATGGCCTTCCTGTGAGGTACACTCTCCTCGCTGTAGACTGCGAAGCGAGTGGTCCCCCATAATGTCAATGGTGTCCAAGTTTCTTCGTGTATTAAATTAATTACGTTTCTCCACAGATTTTCTCATCTGCTCCTTTCTATGATAACACTGTGCGACAGTGAAAATATACTTTTATAGAGACCTAGTACAACTTGTAGGTATAGTAAAACTAAGAAACATGGTATAGGAGAAATTTCCAATACACCCCCAAAATCTCATTTTATGGCCATAAAACCGTTTTTCAGTAGGTTGATGTGAATAATCACTCCTAACTTCGCCAATTTCCATCCGATTTCGAATTTGTTTTTTTAGTTCGAAAGAACAAAAACAAGCCTTTTTGACAGTGTGTTGACATTTTTTCTGAAATGACAACTGACGAGACTGTAGACGGAAGTATTTGGAATTTTTTTATTTTTTCTCTATTTTTTCAACTTTGACATAATTTTTACGATATTATCCGATATTGAGGATTTTTTTTAGTACCCTACTTTTATAGTAAATTTAATTTTGCGTCGAATGAGCTATATTTGACTGTAATTGAATTAAAATTAATAGAGTTGTGTGGGTTTTAAGATTTTTTCTTTTTTTTTACTACGAGATTTGGTATGCGTTTTGAAGCATGAAAATGATAGCAAGTGTCATTATAAACACATAATATTTATTGGAGTATTGTGCAGCGCAGCACTGTACGGTATGGTACGGTGCAGTACACAACGGCACTGGTTCCAAACTTAAAAATGCATTGGAAACGGCCCTTTGGAGTTTAGTATGGTACGGTACATTTGTCATTCTCTTCATCAGTTTTGAATACTTCTCTGTAAGAAATTCGGTCATCATCATTCATCTGAAGTCGTCATCAACTAAATTCCATTGTTTAAATCGAGAAGCGAGCGTTTCAGATTGTCTTCCCGATAGAAATAAATCACGAGAAAGATCCTGAAAATCTGAATTTTATACAATGTGTCGTTCTGAAGACTTAGAACCAGACGGAAAGTACTCTTCATCATCACGTTTATTGTTATCAGTTTGATCATCATCAGCAATGAGTTGATCTTCCTTCATTTCATGACTTGCAGTTGAGTCAATCATATCGTCCAAGACTATGGGGTTCTTAACAGTTGCAACATCAGCATACTTTATGTGCTTTCGAGTTTTATAATGATGACCGTTTACGTCCGTTTTACAAAAATAACAATCATCTGGTTTATGATAAGGCTGATGATGCCACATCATCGGAGAATATTGAGAAATTCGACTTTTCTGGCAACGTTTTGATTTATATCTCTTGAATTTCAATGAAACAAACAATAAAACTTTGACGTTTTAATAAGGTTAAATTATAATAACAAACTTCTTTTGTTAATCAATGTACAGTGTGAACTTTGGTACACTTGGGAGCTTTTTCATATTTCTATTGAAAAAAAATGTGCTATAATATGTCAGATATTTTCGTAAGTTCTAACCAGTTCTGTTGTATGCAGTACAGTGTACTCTTATGCATACATATACACTCCAATAAATATTACGTATCTATAATAACGCATCAAAACACGTCCTTATTCCCATTTAGCGTAAGTTATACCTACATACCAAATTAGTAAAAAAAAAAAAAAATCTTATAACTCACACAACTCTTTTAATTTTAATTCAATTACAGTCAAATATAGCTCATTCGACGCAAAATTAAATTTACTATAACAGTAGGGTACTAAACAAAATCCTTAATATCGGATAATATCGTAAAAATTATGTCAAAGTTGAAAAAATTGATAAAAAATAAAAAAATTCCAAATACTTCCGTCTACAGTCTCGTCAGTTGTCATTTCAGAAAAAATGTCAACACACTGTCAAAAAGGCTTGTTTTTGTTCTTTCGAACTAAAAAAACAAATTCGAAATCGGATGGAAATTGGCGAAGTTAGGAGTGATTGTTCACATCAACCTACTGAAAAATGGTTTTATGGCCATAAAATGAGATTTTGGGGGTGTATTGGAAATTTCTCCTATACCATGTTTCTTAGTTTTACTATACCTACAAGTTGTGTTAGGTCTCCATAAAAGTATATTTAATTTTTTTTTTTTTGTCACACCGTGTAATTAGATCAGTGTTTTTATTTTTTCAATGAAAGAAACACGAATAGTTTTTCTATCACTCAATTTTTTATTTCTTTGTTCACTGTATTTTCACTTCTTTTCCTTACAGTCTTTAATTTTTTTACATAAGATTTATGTATGTATATGATACTCCAATGTATATGACACTCCTGGCACAATCGCCAGTTACGGACCTGGAAGATAGTTATGGACTTGATGGACATTGGAAAAATATAAAAATTTACTTTTTGAATTTAATTTTAGGGTAGTTCTTGACACTATGTTAATACTGGACTGACTGCCAACATATTTGACTATCGTATTTATACTAATACCTCATCTTACTGTTTTAGGTATGCGACTTGTATATTAGTTTCTTTGTTTGCTGTTTATTTTTGTTATTCTTAAAATACATATGTTTATCTTTTGTTTTTCTTAAAATATGTTTATCTTTTGTTATTCTTAAAATACATATGCATTTCGTCGTCTTTGGAGGTGTGCCGCCGGGGCCGCGGCGGCCAGTTGGCCGATATTTTGCTCCATAGTTAATTGAACTATACCAGTATTATCGTAATAAAGATAAATGGCATTAATTTCTTAAAACAATTGTATTTTATTCAAAGTCAACACCGGCCCTTGAAACTTAACCATCCTTTACATATACATAAGTATGTACGTATGCACACTTGACGCCCTATCATATGTACGTACATATTTGTGACTCCCAGCAAAACTGTGCTTATTAGTATACTCATATACATGTACATACATATAACAGCACACAGAGAGCACTCGTTTTATACTTATGCATGCGTATGCTCCCAAATCTAAAATTATAAGCCTAACGATTACAAGAACAAAATACATTCATAGGCGCAGCCTTAGCGGTCATGATTTCTTAGTCGTATCGGCGCTGAAAGTCTAAAATATTCTCATATTTCTCTGAGCAAATGCTTTCATTCATAAAACGAACGATGCGCTTGACTTACCCATATGCCAATTTTTCTCAACGAGACAAAAATTTATATCCAAGATTGAAGAAATTACTGACGACCATTCGAAAATTGTCAATATCGGAATATTTTTTATAAAAATATTTGCCAACATCTCGTGAATTCAGAATTTTTACCATGCCCAGTGGCGGCGGCTAGTTAAGGAATGATTTCATTCACAAATAATAAATAATAATAGTTAAGTAAATTCTAAGTATAATCATGTAGGGCTGAACAAATCCAAACATATTTTAAGAATAACATAAGATAAACATATGTTAAGAATAACAAAAGATAAATATAAGGTATAAATACGACTGTCAAATATGTTGGCAGTCAGCCCAGTATTAACATAGTGTTAAGAACTACCCCAAAATTCAATTCAGAAAATTAATTCTTATATTTTTCCAAAGTCAAGCAAATCTGAACTATCTTCCACGTCTTTAACTGGCGATCCTGCCAGGAGTGTCATATACATTGATGCTCCAGTGAGCGGACCAAAAAATGGGCATCCTTGTCGCACCTACATAGATAATCCTTCATAATAAAGGACAAAATTTTATGTAAAAAAATTAAAGGCTGTAAGGAAAAGAAGTGAAAATACAGTGAACAAAGAAATAAAAAATTTAGTGATAGAAAAACTATTCGTATTTCTTTCATTAAGAAAATAAAAACAGTGATCTAATTCTCATAGAAAGGAGCAGATGAGAAAATCTGTGGAGAAACGTAATAAACTTAATACACAAAGAAATTTGGACACCATTGACGTTATGTAACAAATGGACGTGAACACTTTAATTCAGCAGATGCCCAATTTGCAAGTAATGCTTCAGAGTATCCAAGCAGAAAATGCAACATTAAGAGCAAGAATAGATCAGATCCAAATTAACCCAGTTATGACTCCACAATCAGCAGAACTATTGGCACCAGTCAACATAACTTATACCAATCTAACTGATATCAACCTAGACGTTTTTAAAGCACTACCGGTATTTGACGGCTACATTTCCAAATACCGCGTATGGAGGGAAGATGTCTCTAGACTTATGGATGGAATTAGTAATCATAGGAATTCCAGCAGATACGTGGAAGCTTTATCAATTATAAAAAATTAAATACAAGGTGCAGCAGCTGACGTGTTGACCAACCATAACATAATATTTAATTTTGAAGCAATCAGGAATAGATTGGACTATACCTATATGCTGATCAACGACCTTTATATGTGTTGCAGGACGATATGAAGACACTCACACCAGGTAAACACAATTTAAGTGAATTCCATGACAACGTGGAAAATATCTATGTCTGGTCATAGCCAAGAAGTGACCAAAGTAATGACCGATGAGGCAACACAAGAAGCGGAAACAGTGTTTAAGGATGGAATAAATAACCCATATATTCGTTCCACTCTATACGGAAATCCTATAAGGGATTTAAAGCATGCATTTGTAGTAGCCCGTACCATAGAGCACGATGACGAACATCGAAAGTTACGTCTATGCTATGCACAACAGAACATTCATCTAACTAACAATAAACACTACTATGAGAAACAACATCACCAGAGACGTCCCATATATCAGCAGAAATACAACTATAACCAGCCGCCATTACAATTACCAAATCAGAACGCATGGACATAACGTCCGAAAACACAACATTCAGGCAACCAACTCAGCATCAAAACAACCACAACGACGTGAATAGAGACAATAAAAATTGGAAAGGACCACGAGGTAACACTTGCCAGTTCACCAATCAACACCAACAACCAAAACTCATGCGGAGCAACAACTTAACATCCGAAGAATACAACTCTAGCAAAATTGTAGAGGCAGGTTAGACAAAATCATTTAGTTATTAAGTATTTAAACTAATAAACGGGTATAGTATATTAATGACTGATGGGAAAGTAAATTATAATGCTTTAGTAGATACAAGTGCAACCAGAAACTTTAGACATCGTGGAGGCTATTTTGGAATTTTGCGCGACCGATGCTACTATGTTGCGTTCCGCTCATGAAGTCATTAATTTCCGCCTTGCGGCTTGGTGGTGATTAGGTTCCAATTTACCAGTATTAACGTAATTAGCAATAACACT
This sequence comes from Anastrepha fraterculus, assembly GCA_037575425.1. Lineage (NCBI taxonomy): Eukaryota > Metazoa > Arthropoda > Insecta > Diptera > Tephritidae > Anastrepha > Anastrepha fraterculus. The sequence continues at coordinate 71,570 of JAYXIM010022783.1, forward strand.
TTGCACCCTATAATACGATTTGCCAATTTGTTGTCGATTTCGTGCAGAGATTTGTTTTCCATGTACAATTTAATAACAATTTTACGGATTTCTAATGGTAAATCCGCACTTCGTCCCATTTTGCCACTTTCAATCGAGATATTACGCGATATGGAAACTGACTCAGAGAGAAAAACTAAACAAAAGCTTATAAAGGGTGATTTTTTAAGAGCTATAGGAAAGCTTTTCGAAAAAAAACACGTAAAATGCAGGAAAATGCATTAAATTTTTATTTAAATCGATAGTACAGTGTATATAATTTAATGTTTGAAGAGTATTTCATGCAGATGTTGACCACGACTGCGCTTCAAATGATCCATCCGCTAAGTCCAATTTTGGCACACTCTTTTCAATGTTTCGGCCGGTATCTCACATATAAATGCTTTAATGTTGTCTTCCAATGCGTTAATTGAAGCAGGCTTGTCTGAATAGACATGAGCTTTAACATAGCCCCACAAAAAATAATCTAAAGGCGTTATATCGCACGATCTGGGGGCCAATTGACAGATCCCGAACGTGAAAGAACATTCACGAACTCGCCTCTCAACAAGTCCATTGTTACGCGTGCTGTGTGGCATGTGGCACCGTCTTGCTGAAACCACATGTTATGCAAGTCAAGCTCTTGCATTTTGGGCAAAAAACAGTTGGATATCATTTCATGGTAGCGCTCACCATTCACAGTTACGTTACGATTCGCAGCATCTTTGAAGAAGTACGGTCCAATGATACCTCCAGCCCATAAACCGCACCAAACTGTGACCTTTTCTGGCTACATTGGTAGCTCTTGCAATTCTTCTGGCTGATCTTCACTCCAAAATCGACAATTCTGCTTATTTACGTACCCATTGATCCAAAAATGAGCTTCGCCGATGAACACAATTTTTCAACTTTAAACTTTCTTAACAGAACACGCATTTTTATAATAAAATTCAATGATTTGCAAGCGTTGTTCGTTTGTAAGACGATTCATGGTTAAATTACCGACCAAACTGAAGATATTTGACAGTGAAACAAAACACGAAACGTGCGTCAGCTGTTTAAACCAACTATTTAAAATACATATAATAGCTAAAAAATCACCCTTTTTTATTTCGTGTTCAGCAATATTAGTAAAAACACAAACGATTTTTACTGTTACTTTTGTAGCAACAATATCATGAACTGAAAGTGTAGGAATAAATGTTTTGCAGCATTTTGATACGTCTGCCTGCTTCCCTTGGAATGCCTTGGTGTGAGTTGAAATAACGGGAGTTTTGTTTGCGGCAATTCATCAGGAATGTAACATTCTTATACTGACAAAAAAGAATATTGTCACAGCAAATATTTTACGCATAGCTAAAGTTTTTTACGTACTACGCAGGGTGTACGAATAAATTGTGTGACCACTGTACATATATGTATGCCGACTTATGTGTGCGTATGAACTAGGGATAGGGAAATACTGTCGCAGGGAATAGTGTATGCTTTTTTGTATGTGCGTTTGTTTATCTACGTTTCCATAAGAATGATGATATTTCGTATGCACATACATATGTAGATACATGCATATCTATTAATAATGACAATAATGCGAAATGGTGAAAATTATGAAATTTGTTTGAATCTGAACCAGAAGAACTTTGAATTAAGAGACTGATAATTGATAAATGTGTTTTATATAAACGTGGCTGGTTTACTGGTGAGTGTAGAGAACATACATATGTAGTTATGTATAAATCAATTATTAGACTTTTTCGCTTCTGCGAAAGCACTGCTCCTGAATAGTGAAAAAGTTCGATGGACCAAGTAATGTTTTCGTATAGGATCGTATTTAATTCGAATTTCAAAGCGTGTTGGTTTGACCATCGTGCTGATTAATAAAGGCGACCGATGATGGCCTTACTCGTAAACACAAAGATTAAACGCTCAATGGGCAAAAATTAATGAATATTGATAAAAAAAATGTTCTTAAGTGAGCTAGACTACGCTGAATCCTTGATATTCGGGATTGTTTTTGTTTCCTTTTATATTTTCGATTAAATTAAGTTTAAAATGAGGATTAAAAATGTTTTTTCTGAAGCATCTCAACAATTCAAATAAGCCTATATTTCGGACAATAAAATATTTTATTTGTGCCCGAGTTAACGACGTTGACACATACACTACACTACATACATACACTGCAAACATACATTATCATTGTTTCCAAACAATAATGATAAACAATATAAACATGGTCTTTGTCCCTTCATACAATAAACACATGTAAGCATTAAAATACAAATATATGCAGAGACTAAACAATACCACGATAACAGCTAAATATAAAAACATGTAAACATATCTCAGACCAAATTGTATTTAGAAATAGTATAAATAGATCTAAGCATTAAAATACAAATATATGCAGAGACTAAACAATACCATGATAACAGCTAAATATAAAAACATGTAAACATATCTCAAACCAAATTGTATTTAGAAATAGTATAAATAGATCTAAGCTTTAAAATATAAGATTAATTCTGAAATAGACGAATTCAACAAAGGAGCTCTTGCTCAGAAAAAATATAGTTTTATTATTTTTTCCACACAGAGTCCTAACTGGGGGCTCAACCGGGATTGAAATACGTTTGCCACCTAAAAGCTAAGTCCTTGAAATAAAGGAAATTATAAAAATCCACGGTCTTTAAGAAAGACAGTTTCTGAAAAATTGAAACAAAAGTTATTAAGTGAAGCCTAGCTATACCAGCAAAGAAAACAGGAGCACTTTAAAAATTTACGGCTAGTAAAAAAAACCGCACCTACGACAGTAATCGGGATATAAAAATCGAGATGGAAACCGAAATAGCAGCCCTGAAAGCCCAAATAACGGCATTGGCAATCAACATGCAGAGCCAACAAGAATCCTTCCAGCAACACATCGAAACCATCAAAAGGGAATCATTCCAACAAGTAACATTTGTTACTCAACATGAAGAAGTCCGTCTGGCACTAACAGACCCTAAGGATATTGGACTGGAGCTATTTAAAGCGTTACCAAAATTTGATGGCGATAAAACGCAGTACCGTTCTTGGAGAAATCAAGTCTGGACATTTATGGAGTCCATTAAGGATTTTATGGAACACCCTCGTTATTACTCGGGATTGGGAATAGTACGCACGAAGATTATTGGGTCGGCAGCTGATATTCTAACAAACCAGAACACAAAATTAAATTTCTACTCGATAATCAATCGACTAGATTACACCTATGCAGATCAGCGTCCGTTATATGTCCTACTAGACGATATGAAAAGAATAGTTCAAGGAAGACGTACATTGTCTGAATTTCATAGTGAGGTCAGCAAGGCATTAAATTTAGCCTTGTCTAAAATCGAGATGTCTGCTAGTCAAAACAATGCAGCAATGTTAGAATATGCTAACGAAGAAGCTGTGCGTACTTTTATACTAGGACTAAACAGCAAATACACTAGCGGAACACTATACAGCAATAGCCCAAAAGACTTGGAGGCAGCCTATGTCATTGCGTGTACAATATACCACGACAATGTGAATCAACAGTTCGATATACAGCCGCAGCGATCAAATCCAGCACGTCATCGTTATCCCGAAAATCGTCCAGCACCACGATATGAAGACAGGCAACATCGATATAATCCAGGGATACAGGTATACGGGAATAATCAGCGATTTCAGCACCAACAGCAGCCGCAGAGACCAGTACCCATGGAAGTCGACAACTCAAGAGAATTCGTTCGGACTACACAGAATGAAAAAAATCCAAATAGCAAATTAAAAAGATGGAAAAACTTAATAGAGGAGTACGGAGCAAAATTAGTTTACAAACCTGGTCATCAAAATGTTGTAGCAGATGCACTTTCTCGACAACAAATAAACACCTCAACGGATTGCAGAAATAATGAAAAAAGTGAAACAACCATTAAACTCTTTCAAAAACCAAATAATTATTATAAAAACCAATGAAGAAAAAGAAACCGTATCTCAGACAATATTTGCCGACCATTTTAGATACACAATATATTACAACGATTCACAAATTTTATGCAACAAGTTGAAGGAGGTAGTCAGACCAAACGTTACAAACGCTTTAAGGGTAGAAAATGAAGAAATATTTCACTTTGGAAAAGATATTATTCGTACATTTCCAAATTGTACGTTTGTACAAGCACAAACACTCCTTATTGATATTACGAATATCGATAGACAAAAAGAGATTATTATTCAAACTCACAGAAGAGCTCATAGAAATTACAAAAACAACGCTCAAGAAATACTTTTAAACTACTACTGGCCAAACCTAAAAAAAATGTGCAGTACGGAGACAAACATATGCGAAATATGCCTTATACATAAATACGAGCGTCAGCCGAACAGGCAACCTATAGGAAAAACACCAATACCAACAAGAGTAGGGGAATACATACAAATGGACATATTTCATATGAACAACAATACGTTTCGCAGTTCAATAGACAGATACTCGAAATACCGTTTTATTCGAAAATTAGAAAATAAATTACATTGCCACGAGTATATTGAGGAAGTTCTCACACAAATCTACTCCAACGCAAAATATCTTATGACTGATAACGAGAGTATATTCATAGGAAATATGGCAAAATCAGTATACAGTCGACTACAAATAACCCACTCCGTGACGCCTGTACATCATTCAACATCAAACGCTCAAGTTGAACGGTTACATAGCACACTCATCGAACTCTGTCAAACTTTAGCTGCAGAGAATAAAACAGCTCCCGCTGACGAGTTATACAACGCAGTTTGCCAATACAACAAAACTATTCACTCAAGCACAGGATATAAACCTGAGGATGTGTTTTATAATCGCGACAAATATCCTGACATTCGTGAAACGCTTGAACGGAAGCAGCACCAGCTTTTAAGGTACCATAACAAAAATCGAAAGATTATAACCTACAAAGAAGGCGATACGATTTACAGCAGGACAGATCGACGAAATAAAATCTCGGCAAAATACAACAAACACCTAGTTAAAGAAATATACTATACACTATAGAAAACAGGAATCACAACAAGAAGAAATACTCATAAACAGAATAGGAACTTTAAAAACACAATTAGTACCACCAGAATATCGTGCTAAACGAGCTCTTAATTTTTTGGGCTCGGTACTTAAATTTGTAACAGGGACACCCGATCACGATGATTTAATAGAAATTAAAACAGGATTAAACCAATTGATAGAAAATAATAACGAACAACGTAAAATAAATTCACAATTCGCAAAGATCCTTGAAACTCTTGATCCTAAATCTATTACAGAGGAACTAATTATGACAGAAGTCCTGAAAGAATTAGAAAGTATTACCAATACAATAAATTTTGCAAGGTTAGGAAACTTTTATTCAGGAACCTTAAATTTAAAAGAAATAAATGAAGTAATTAGCAATGAAATATATAATATTCCTATAATTAATATACTAGAATATTCCGAAATCCATGTATGTATGTTTAAAACCGCAATAATAACCATATACAAATATCCTGTAATTTCAAATAAATGTCAACTATAGCAAGTGATTCCTTTAGCATTTAAACACGGAAAATATGAATTAAATCAAAAGGTTTCAAAATGTAATAACGAATTTATTAACATATCAAAATGTAAAAACTATTTAGGCATTAGTATTTGTAAACAGGAATTAAAGGATAACTGCACAATTCCACTGTTATCAAATCAACAAGCTCAATGTAACATAATACAAGAAAATAATATTCCAATACAAATTTTAGACCACGGCAATATTGTTATAACTAATGAACATACTTGGAATGGTTTAAAAATAAACGGACCACATTTAATACAATTTAAGACCTCTACAAGTATCGATAATAAAACATATGTGAACCACCAAGAAGAAATTAAAAACGTTATTCACGCACATAATAACGAACAAGTAGATGTCTTGAAAATACTAGCATCAAACTCAAATTATAAATTTAATAATATTCAACAATTATATAAGTATGTTATACCTATAGAAGAGCATCCATTAAAATTTACATTATATGTTATTTTTTTCATAATTACCTTTATCCTAACAATTTACTTATACATAAAATTAAGTAAATATCACCGAAACCAACGAGAGGAAAAGAGACGCTTAATATTCCAAAGAGCATATGAAGCCGAACTACTCCGACTACAGCAGATTTGAAATGAGGACATTTCATTCTAAACACCGGGGAGAGTTAACGACGTTGACACATACACTACACTATATACATACACTGCAAACATACATTATCATTGTTTCCAAACAATAATGATAAACAATATAAACATGGTCTTTGTCCCTTCATACAATAAACACATGTAAGCATTAACCCTAGAAAACTAAACCTTTTTTTTTAACGCTTAGAACTAAAGTTCGCCTATCAGGCTACTTTTTAAAAAAACAAAATTCTTCTCTAATTTTTGTTAAGTTTTTGTATTGAAAAACATTTTATTTTTTAAGAGTTGAAGTATTTAACTATAATATAAAAAAAATATTTCATCAAATTGTTTTTATAAGCCAATTATGTACTTACTAAATTAACACTTAAATTTTTTTTTTTGCAAGGATATCATTTAGAAAAAGTTTTATAATTTTTTTTTCTTTAAAACAAAAACATAAAATTCATATTTTTCTTATAGCTATTTGTAATAAGTTTCATAAAAATAAAGAATTTCAACTATATTATTAACATTTTGTTTTGTACATAAAAATAAATTCAGACCTTTTTTCTTATATCACATGTATAGCAATTTGGGGATCTATGTTCCAGGCAGTATGTTCTATTGCATTTTGCACAATAATAAACACTCGTACGTTTCTTGCTTCATGGACAGTAATAGCACATTGATCTTTTCCCTTTTTTTGTTTGTGGTTCAGAGTTTTCTTGCTGCTCTTCGGAGCTATGAATGGAGTCGGTTATTGCTTCACGAACTCGTTTTTGCATAGATGGTCTTTCTTGAAGTCTCATTGAGAGCTAGTCACAGCACAAATCCTTACTAAGATCCTTCATGAAATCCCTTCTGCTCATTGGCTTTATTTGTTTTTGGTCACAGTTTGAAACATAGAGAATATAACTATTCAATACTGCCATATTTATCATACCGTAAAACATACATAATGGCCAACGCCTGGTTTTGCGGCTGCAGCTGGCATGACAACACATCTGATCAAAAGTGCCAACAGCACCTTTTGTTGCATTATAGGATTCAATAATTACAGGTTTTTTTGATAGTGAGTTAAGTGTGGGTTCGTCGTGCATAGTTGATATTAAAAAAACAGTTTTATGAGGCTTTGCTTTATAGCTAATAAGACTTAACTTATCATGGAAACCGAACATGGATGTTCCAATACGACGGGATGTATTATGCTTGAACTTATCTGGAATTTCTTTTTTGTTAGTTTTGATTGTTCCAATTAAAGTTAACTTATAAGGATCCGCTAATAGCTCTTCTGCTAATGGTATATTTAGAAATAGTATAAATAGATCTAAACATTAAAATATAAGATTAATTCTGAAATAGACGAATTCAACAAAGGAGCTCTTGCTCAGAAGAAATATAGTTTTATTATTTTTTCCACACAGAGTCCTAACTCCCGCGAAGAAGACATTGTACGACGCAGCCGGGCGCACCGAGAAATGTATATGTAAACATAGGCAGATACGCTGCAGCAAAAAAAAGCAGCAATCTGGTTTTAAAGTAAGTTTCTTATGTCATGGCTACATTACTTATTTCATACAGTTTTTGTTGATTGGATAACCCCATACGTGAATATACATACATATGTATGTATATCTTAATTAAATATCTATCTTTTATAAGAGAATAAAAAGGAATAGATTTTAAATTTTAAATAGTACGAAATTTCGAGGGCGTGAAACGGAAAATTGAAAAAAAAACGGGTACAAGTTCTACAAGCTTAAAGAAAGTGAAAAGCGACGAAAAATTCAAAAACTTCGCTGAATCAGTATCGAAAATAAGAAGAACCCAAAAAGGTGATCTCTTAATCGAACTGACAAAATCGTGCCAAAAATCTACCGTTTTTAAAACCATCGTGGGTGCCACCTTAGGTAGCGAAGCAACAGTGAAGGCGCTTACCCATCGCATCACAATAGAATGCAGGGACATCGATGAAGTGACCTCCAATTAAGAGGTGCACAGCGCGATTAAATCTTTGCGTGGTTTTGGCGATGTGGAGTTGGCAGATATAACTGGACTCCGAGCAGCCTATGCAGGCACTCAAATGGCCACCAATGGCCTTAAAGCCAAAAAGCTAATAGAGATTGGCAAAGTCAAAATTGGATGGGTCGTCTGTCGCATAAGAGAACGTGTCTCGTTACAAAAATGCTATAAATGTCTAGAATACGACACATGTCGCGCAACTGTGCTAGTGCATTCGATAGATCTAAGCAGTGCAGGAAATGTGATGTTGACGGTCACTTCGCCAAGGATTGTCAAAATAGTCCAAAATGTGTGCTCTGTGAGACCAACAAAAGGGAGAACATCAACCATATTACCAGGAGCTATAGGTGCTCGGCATTCTGGAGAGCTCTAACAAATAAAAGTAGATGAAAATTGTTCAGATAAATCTTAGCCACTGTGAGGCGCTCAAGACCTATTATCACAAAGAGTTAAAGAAATTAGAGCAGATATTACCCTTATAAGTGAGCCCTACAAGTATGAAAACCACAGCACACGGGCCTCCGACAGCAAAAAGTGCGCGGCCACCTGGCTTTGTGAAGAGTTTGTGCGATCAAAAGTGCTGGTGAAGAGTTCGTGCGATCCAAAATAAATGGAACCAACTTCATCAGCTGCTACGCAAGACCCAGTCTGACAACAGTGCAGTAAGAACAGCTTCTTCAAAACATTGTACTGTCAGCGAGAGGGAAATCGCTTTTAATCATAGCGTTCGATTTCAACGCCTGGGCAACCGAATGGGGTAGCCGCACACAAACAACAGAGAAGAGATGCTTCTTTAAGCATTCGCTCCTCTCCACATTACTATTCTAAATAGCGGGTCAACTTTCCCCTACCGTAAGATGGGAATGCGGCCAGTCATAGATATTACCCTGGAAAATGATTTCCTTGCTCAAAAGTTCAAATGGAGGGTGAGTGAGAGCTACACGCACAGTCAGCATCAAGCTATCATAATGGACATCACTGAAAGGAGGCTTAAAATTGCACCCAAGCCGACAAGTCCAAAGTGGAAGCATGAGATGCTTGATAGCGAATCCCTAAAATATATGATTGAGCAATTCAACTCCCTGCTGGTTCTACCGAGAATAGGACGAAACTCCCGAAGTCCTTCTACTGACTAAGTAAAGCTTGTGATGTCCTCATGCCCAGGCGAGTAATGCGCCAACACATATACCAATGCTACTGGTGGAACGAAAACATCAAATCACTAAGATCTCAATACGGAAAAAAGAGTACTGCGCTGTGGTAACTCTGGACGTCAAAAATACTTTTAACACAGCCAGCTGGCAGCGTATATTAGAAACCCTCGCAAAAGTAGGGTCACCTAGTTATATTACTAGAATAATTGAGAGCTATTTCACGGACCGTAAAGTGAGGTTTAGAAGTGACAAAGGCGTTGAGGAGTATATCAGCCAGGGTTCCTCAAGGATCAGTTCCGGGCCCACTGCTATGGAACCTATTGTATGACGGGGTTCTAAGACTGGATAAACACCCAAGAACCAAAGTCATTGGATTCGCGGATGACATCGCGGTGGTAATGGTAGCAAAACACATCCACGAAATTGAGAGGTTCGGCAGCGAATCAGTAAGTAGGATCAAGACATGGCTAAGGTCTATGAAGCTGGAACTAGTTGAGCATAAGAGCGATTTCTAATAAGCAGCAGGAAGATAGTAGAAACTATAAATGTAAATGTTGGGTCTGTAGCCATTACTTCAAAACTTGGTATAAAATACCTAGGAGTGATGGTTGACAGCCGTTTAAACTTCAAAACGCACATGGAATACGCTGTGAAGAGGGCATTGAGTATGCAGCCCTGCCTGTCGCGAATCATGCCAAGCAATGGTGGGCCTAGCCACAGCAAAAGAATCCTATATAGCAGGGTAGTCAGCTCGGTTCTCTTATATTCCGCACCGATCTGGGCTGACGCACTGAACATAAGTAGCTACAAAAAAAATCTGATAATCGGTAAGCGCTTTGCAAATTATCTGCAGCTTCCGTACAATTTCGGTGCTTCCTTTGTTATAGCAGGGCTAGCCCCTTGCACATTTTGGCGAAAGAAATTCAGAGAGTGTATATAAAGCTATCTGAGCACGACGGTAGAGCAAGTTGTAAATCTATTGCAGAAGAAGAAAGGCCTCGTTCGATCGATGTTAAACAACATAACCACAAAAGGAAAACCATTACAAGTGATATCAATGTATGATATTCAATAATTAATACGAAACAAAAAATTAAGTTTATGAATGAAGATTTGGATTTTTTGAAGTAGATGAGATAAATGGATTTGATTTGATTCTAGGATGGAACGGAATAAAGAAATTGAACGCGAGTTATGGAAACCCCCATAACACAACCACCAACCAAACCTCTAAGGTTACATATATAATAACTAAGTCAATGAACTAAATTGAGTTCATAAGAATTATTATTTAAATATAGAATAAGCAATTTGTAATTTGTGTTCATAAGAATTACTGTTAAAATATAGAATAAGCAAATTGTAATTTAATTGAGTTCATAAGAATTATTAAAATACAGAATAAGCAATTTTGCAATTAATTTATAAGCTTCATATCACCGATTGCCGAATTAACAAAAACTTGTAAAATGCTAATTAAGCAATATTAACATTATTAAGAAATTGATTTAGTATTAAAATACAGAATAAGCAATTTTGTAATTAAATTATAAGTTTCATTTTTAAACACTTTTAATAAAAGAATCAGTTGTAATTCAGTGGTGAAAGTAATGTATTGTTTTTTTTCTATCCTTCAAAAGATAGGAACATAACTGGCGCAGTCGGCTTAGGCCTGGTGAACGACTTCGATTTACAGTAAAAACAGTTCCTGAAGGAATGTGAGAGAACATCACAGGAGCAGTACGAAAATAGCTTCGGGGGAATATCGAAGGAAAATTTAAAGTACCCCCTGAAGGACTGTGAGGGCACATCACAGGAAAGCGTTCAAGGAATATTGAATATCGGAGAATTTCAATTCGTTACCACCAGGAGCAACATGTTCAAAATCGTACTCTTAATTTGGTGAGTAAAAATTGTGATGTGTATAAATAAATATATAATCAAAACAAAAAAAATTATTTATTAAATTATTACAAACAGGCATGTACAGCCTTAACAAAATACAATAAACTGAAATTCCTATCGAAGGACCCTCCACTATAACAGAAACTCAAATCTGCGATTCCGTAGCCTTAAAGCCCGACCCTCCAGATTAGAAGAGGCCATAAAAAGTAAATAAATAAATACAATAATAAAGTAATAAGGGAAAACCGAAACAGTGCAAATTTTTAATAAAAACCAAATTTGAGAAAAAAGGGGAAATATTGTATCTAAAACAAAAAGAGAAAGGCATACTATATATATATGTAATATATATATATATTTATATATATATATAACATATATATATATATACAAGTTATGTTGCCATACACCACTACACTTCCCAACGTCGCACCCTGTGATCACATTGCACTACACGTGAGTTCATTGCTCCAATTAAAGTTCACACAAGAGCTTTCGCTGACGCGACACACGCGCAAGCGATCAATTGCAATATCCAATGCTTGGGAATTGCAAGGCCAGCATATTGGCCAACACGCGCAACCCAACGATTGCGAAATACCAGCAAGTGGTGGGAACTGCAACGTTGGCGAATTAGCTTAGGTTAAGAAGTTAGTTGGTAAGAATTATAATTTGTAAAGTTTAGTTAGAATCAGAACCGCAACTAGTGCGGAATAAAAATTATATGTGAACAATTGAAATCGCGTTTTTTATGTTATCGGTGAACAGTTGGTTCACCGCATCTTTAATTTTTTGGAAGCCCCTATCGGTCAGGGCTTGAGTGGCGCCCGAGCAGTCGGTGTGAAGTGACTTAAAAAAAACAATAAACGATAATAACAAAATTTTTCTACATGTGCCAAAGCAACACAGTCAAAGTGTAAAGTCCAAGCAAAATTTTCCATGGCAAAGTCGAAAACGGAGTCAAAATCGAAGTCAACAACAAATCGGCATAGGCAGTTGCTGTAACATAAAGTGTTAATTGAACTAAATTTTACGTGGTTTGCCACAAACGAATTGAAACAAGAAATTTGAATAGAATTTTCGTTTTTTTTTTGGATAAAAATTAAGCTTTGTTGGAATGCCAGTTGGTGCTTGTAAAATCAGTCAAACATCCTTTGTGAAGTGCAATACTTAGCTTTGTGTGTGCGTGCTTTTGTGCATATTTGCCAATTCAACAGCAAATTTCGTGTAAAGGAAATCAAGTTCGGAAAAAAAGGAAAAGTTAATTGCATACCAAAAATCAACAAATAAAATAAAAAAAATTTTGACTGAACTCTGAATTTGGAAACATTTGGTATCGCCGTTTTTTCAAGAAGCCAATGAAATATTGGTTTGTGTAAGTTTACAAATCTATTCTATCTATATATATTTCTATTTTCAAGAAAATTAACTCCGACGAGATTTCGAGGTCCCTCACAGAGATGAATGGCGCTCTGAATGCCATTCTTGGTAAGGTAAAGAAGTTTGAGGAGCGCCTCAATAGGGTGGAAGCAACGAACAGAGATGACTCCTTGCAAGGCCTTACACAGGACCTGGAACGAATAGAGAGGGAAGTACTGGAGGTACGGAGACAGTCCACGGACACCAGGCCACAACCAGTCGAGCCGCTAGTTACGCCTCGAACGGAAGATGAACTAACTCAAGTGGCCAAGCTTCCGGACTGTGTCAAGGAGCTGCAAGTATTCGATGGTTCACGGGAACACTATGGTTCCTGGGTGCATAGTGTAGAGTTAGTAATAAAGGACTACGAAATTGTGCGGCACAAGCCGATATATACCGCCATCCTAAGACATATTAGGGGAAAAATTAGGGGGGCGGCCGATTCTGCGCTACTTGCCCACAACATCCACGATTCGGACTGGGCAAAAATTAAAGAAACCCTTTCGCTGCACTACGCAGACACTAGAGTCTTACAAACGTTGGAACAGCAACTGACGTTAATGTCTCAAGGGCGGCAGAAGTTATCTGACTTCTATACGCAAATTTAAAAACAGTTATCCCTAATGATAAACACGATCGAACCAGAAAAGTACGCACATAAGGAAACAATTGAAGCGCTGACAGCTAGTAAACAACAAAAGCTGTTCCACCTGATACCGGTAGATAAAGAAGTTATCCCGGATACAGCAAGCAAAGAACAACCCACGGAGGATCAGGTAAATTTTACCATAGGAGCCTCATGTCTGGCGTACCATATTTAGAATATGTTACGCATGATCAGGGTATGTTAGAGTTTCTAGTCGACACGGGGGCAAACAAAAATTACATCAGTGAACGCGTAGCACGCAACACCGTGCCAGTGGAAAAGCCATTCAAAGTAACCTCTGCAGGTGGCGACATAAAAGTAGACAGAATAGTATGTGGATATTTTTTTAAGTTTGTAGGCAATGACACTCCCACCACATTTTTCGTCCTCCCAGGACTCAAATCGTTCGACGGGATCATAGGCGACGACACGACTGAAGTCAAAGCGGTAATAGAGAGAGAACTCAACGTCCTTATGCTGAAACCAAATGTAGTATTGCCCCTTAAGCGAAAAATAGCGCAACAAGTTAATAAAATAGAAACAAACATCCCGCTGGATCCAAATATCACTAACCTTACTACTACTCTACCAAAATATTAAATAAATACGAAACCTTGTTTGGTCCGGTTGACCGCAGTATGGAAATCCAAACCAATGTCCAAGCCGAAATAAGAACTAATACCGGAAACCCTATCTACACAAAAAGTTACCCCTACCCTGTAAACATGCGCGAAGAAGTTGAGAAGCAAATCCAGAATTTACTTTCAGAAGGAATAATTCGTCCTTCAAAAAGCCCATACAATTCGCCCATATGGATTGTGCCGAAAAAATCTCAGTCTGATGGGGAAAAGAAATATCGAATGGTCATAGATTTCAAGCGGTTAAACGCAGTAACTGTCCCTGACACGTATCCTATACCTGACATTAATGGCACCATCGCGAGTCTTGGTAATGCTAAATATTTCACAACACTTGACCTCACTTCGGGATTTCACCAAATTCCAATGAAGGACAGCGACATCGCAAAAACGGCATTTTCCACAATGAATGGAAAATACGAATTTTTGCGGCTTCCTTTGGTCTCAAAAATGCACCCTCTATCTTTCAACGAATGAGAGACGACGTGCTCAAAGAATTCATAGGTCGTACATGTTTCGTATACATCGACGACATCATAATTTTCAGCAAAGACCAGGATACTCATTTAAGGGACATCGAGACCATTCTCCATAGGCTTTTGAACGCAGGTCTCAGAGTTAATCTAGAAAAAACGCAATTCCTTAAAACAAGCGTAGAGTTTCTAGGTTATATTGTGACCTCCGAGGGAATACTCCCAGACCCAAAAAAAGTAGATTCAATAAAGAAAATGCTTCCTCCTTCCAGCTTAAATTAACTTAAAAGTTTCCTAGGTTTAACATCATATTATAGAAAATTTATCCAAGATTACGCTAAAATTGCAAAACCGCTTACCAACCTCACACGAGGAGAGCACGCACAGGTAAAGGCAACGCAATCCAAAAAGGTACCCATAAGCTTGGACACAGAAGCGCTAAAGGCATTCATTGATCTCAAGGAGATACTGACGACATCGGAAGTCCTAACCTTCCCCAACTTCGACAAACCCTTCAATCTGACAACTGACGCCTCCGACTTCGCTATTGGTGCGGTGTTGTCACAAGATTACGATGGTAAGGATAAACCAATAGCATTTATATCAAGAAGCCTAAGTACTACGGAAGAAGCATATGCGACCAACGAAAAGGAAATGCTCGCCATTGTTTGGGCATTGGACAATCTCCGGAGCTACCTATATGGCGCTAAGAGGATACGAATATTCACCGACCATCAACCATTGAAGTTTTCCCTCAGCAACCGGAACTACAATGCAAAACTAAAGCGATGGAAGTCTAGGATCGAGGAATATAATTATGAAATAATATACAAACCAGGTAAATCAAACGTCGTGGCAGACGCTCTTTCCCGCTTAAAAACTCAGGCGAATCCCCTTACATCGATAAGCGACGACGATTCAACAGGCAACACCGTCCACAGTGCGGAGCAAGATAATTCGGATCTGATACCGTTCGTGGAAGCGCCAATAAAAGCATTCAGAAACCAACTTGTATTTGGAGGTAGGTTGGAAATATTCGAGGAACCCCATCCCGGTTACTCGCGACACTACCTAGGGTCAGAGGGAATTAGCGAAGCAGAGCTTATCGACGTCCTCAAGAAAAAACTAAGACCAAACGTAATCAATGGTATTAAGATTCCAGAAGCTCAATTAGGACTACTCCAGAAGGTATATTTAGAAAATTTTATGCAATATAAGATCCGAGTAGCTCAGACTATGGTAGAAGATTTGAGGGATCCGGATAGGATTTGCGATATAATATGGGCAGAACATAAAAGGGCTCACCACAATGTCACAGAGAATAAGAAACAACTCCTGGAGAAATACTACTTTCCCAGAATGAACAGTATAATCAAAGGGTATGTCTCGTCCTGCGAAACTTGTAAGGTCAGTAAATACGATAGGCATCCGAATGCACCAGAGCTGCAAAAAACACCAATCCCATCACGTCCTTGTGAGATAATCCATTTGGACATTTTCGAAATTCAAGGGGAGAAATTCCTCAGTGTTATCGACAAATTCTCAAAATTTGCGAAACTGTTCCATTTACGTAACAAGTCCACTTTGCACCTTAAGGACAAAATAATAAAACTCCTACACTATTTTACAACATCTGATATTCTCGTGACCGACAACGAGCGCGGTTTAATTAGTCCAATTATCCAGAACCTGTTAGACTCTTTAGGAATAAAATTGTATCGCACACCATCCCAAAGAAGCGAAGTGAATGAGCAGGTAGAAAGACTCCACTCTACCTTAATTGAAATAATTAGATGCCTGAAGATAGACAACCCAAAGTTAAGGACAAAAGAATTAGTTAACATAGCAGTGGATCGATACAATAATTCAATTCACTCGGTTATAAACCAAAAACCAAGTGAAATATTTTTTAATCGAGCAAGATCCTCTAACTATCAGGAGCTGTTAGAAAAAAGTAGAAAAACTAATAAATATTTGAAAGCCTTGTTGACAAAAAAGCAGCTAGACCAGATCAAACGTCACAATAAGAAAAGATCTCTTCCGGAGCGTTATGACGAAAACGATGTCATATACGTGAAGGACAAGCAGATTAAGGGAAAGCAAAAACCCGTGTATAAAAAAGAAATTGTTACAAAGGACAATAAAGTATCAGTCACTACGCTAAGTGGCAAGAAAATACATAAAACTCACATAAAAAATGTGAAACGCAGGAATACATATCCTAGCACTTAAACAAAAAAAATAAAACAAACAAAAAAAAAACATTAAAATAAAAAATAATAAAGAATCATACTGAAATAAACTAAAATAAGAAAGAAAACTTGGTACTAAGGGGTAGTTAATATAACAAGAGCGGGCTTGTAAGTGGGACAAATCGTGCCTTAACCGGATAACGCGATTCTCCATAGCTGGTTCGAGAAATGATAACACCTCTAGTCCAAAACAAAAGGAAATGGTCATTACTACAAGAGCGGGCTTGTTAGTGGGATGAATCGTGCCCTAGTAGGCTCGTAGTGCCATCGAATTTGACAAATGGCTACACTACTTCCAAACGGGATTCTGGCGATCTCTCCGTAGCTGGTTTGAGAACAGTATGGCCCTCTGTCCTAAACAAAATTTAAAATGCCTCCCTCGCCTAATCCGTTGGAGAAGAAAGAAAAAAACAAAATTTAAAATGCCTCCCTCGCCTAATCCGTTGGAGAAGAAAGAAAAAAACAAAATTTAAAATGCCTCCCTCGCCTAATCCGTTGGAGAAGAAAAAAAAAACAAAATTTAAAATACCTCCCTCGCCTAATCCGTTGGAGAAGAAAGAAAAAAAAAAAAATTTAAAATGCCTCCCTCGCCTAATCCGTTGGAGAAGAAAGAAAAAAAAAAAAAAAGAAATAAAATTTTATTTTTTTCCTAATTTTTTGTTCCTTTTTATTTCTATTTATGAATATTTTTGTAATAACAATATAAAGTAAGTTTAAACAAATTTTTCTTTTTAATCTTCCCTACTAATCATAATAAAAAATAAAATCGTTTTATCCAAAAGAAAAAAATATACAAAAAGAACATAACTTGTAAACCACTTGTAAACTTTAAACCACTAACAAAATAATATCGCAGGAAAAGCTAAAATCCTAAACCAGGATAGTAACACTAGTTTAATGATATTCAATCTAATCCTGAGAATTCCGCTTACTAATAATACCTTCCTACTATTAACAACATTTTTCGCTTATAACGAAATACCTTCTTAGAACCTAACAACTACTAACTTACTAACTACATTAAATTAGAATTAACATCTTGCGTTGCAGATTCCCACTGCTGGCAAATGCCATCAGCGGTCTGAACATTTTCAATTACAAGGCTCCGATCGTAACAATCCAAAATGGAAATGGGTGGATCATTGGCGGGTCATTCAAACTGGTACACCTCATCAATCTGCAACAATATGCTACAACCTTGAGGCAAATGGAAAACTTAACAAACCGAATTGAGGACCAGATATTAACACAGCACTACATCAATCAAACGCTAGAACGACTTCATGAACTAATGGGCAACACAGGTAGAGCAAGAAATACTCGATCTATTGACTGGCTAGGCTCAGCGTGGAAATGGATAGCAGGATCACCTGACGCAACGGATTGGAGCAATATCCTGCACAGTCAAAATCAGATAATTCAGAATAGCAACCATCAGTACAGGGTTAATAAGAAACTATTCACGGCTACACAGGAGGTATTGGAAAAAATCAACGAGGTCGTGGATCGCACGAATAACGTAGCAAAGGAAACAGAAATCATGGAACTCAGACAAAACGCACTTCACAACATTTTTCTTCTTCGCGAGGATGTAAACGAAATGATGCGGGGATGTCAGTTGGCAAAGAATGGAATTGTCAACACCAACCTACTGGATATGGACGAAGTTAACCAAATTCTATCAGAAATAGAAACGCTCCCATATCAGAATATAATAGAAGCAATCGAATATGGCCAACCGTCGGTACTGACTAACGGGACACTTCTCCTCTACGTCCTTTCAATGCCAAAAGTAACAACTAAGAAATATAATCTCCTGGTTACTCGCGCTGGAATCTATGGAGGTAAGCAACTAAATCTCCCTTTTGACAGGATGCTTGTCAACCAGGAAGAGACGTACGGTCTAACGAAGAATTGCCTGGTAATCAGCTCGTCCACGGTATGTAAATCAGAATCCTTGATTAAACTGGAAGAAAGCAGTTGCCTACCGCGACTCCTAAAAGGTGGAGAAGCCAACTGCGAATTCATCAGACAGAATGGGTCACAAATAGAGCTGATAAACGAGAACACCGTGTTTATATCAAACTTCCAAGGAGTAATCAAAAATAGCAATGCCTCTATTACGGTAAATGGCACCTACGTAATCCAATTAAATGACGAAACAGTCACCATTGGTGGCCAAGTATTTTCTAGTTATGAAACTATTACCGCACAGGCCCTTCCAGCAGTACTATCAAAGGTGAAGAGCCATACAATGAAGGTCAACCTAGAATACGTCCACGACCTGACCATGGAAAACATAAGGTATCTTGGGTACGTTAATGAAAAGGTAAATTTCTCTCTCGCTTCAGAAATCCTCTCGATATGCCCAATTGTTCTTATTGCCGCCATGCTGTGGAGATGTTACAATAGAAAGCTAGACCTTCCGCCAGTTGAAATCCCGACTCATTGGTCAGATAACACTAACAACAGCAAAATCATTAGAGGAAGAATTGCAAGGCCAGCATATTGGCCAACACGCGCAATCCAACGATTGCGAAATACCAGCAAGTGGTGGGAACTGCAACGTTGGCGAATTAGCTTAGGTTAAGAAGTTAGTTGGAAAGAATTATAATTTGTAAAGTTTAGTTAGAATCAGAACCGCAACTAGTGCGGAATAAAAATTATATGTGAACAATTGAAATCGCGTTTTTTATGTTATCGGTGAACAGTTGGTTCACCGCATCTTTAATTTTTTGGAAGCCCCTATCGGTCAGGGCTTAAGTTACATATAAAATAAAAAGAAGTGTTTGGAAACATTAAAGGAAAAATAGGAATTAAGGGAAAAATACAATAATAAAAAAAAATACATACATATATATTCATACATACCAAAAAAATATATATATTTTTTAAGAACTTATAATTTATTGTTATAAATAAACAGGAAAACAAATATAAATATTATTCACGTATTGATTGATTTCCCATAGAGAAAAAAGTAACTATAATGCTACTAAATGAACAAGCGGAAAACAGGTATAACTATTTCATTTAGACCATACACAAATACACTAGGAAGACTTTTTAAAAGTAGGATTTTTAGTTCAATATCCGAAGATTCTCCTTTGACAGAGACATCTTTTCGATTAGAAGCAAATAATATGGCGACTCCTCCAAGCGAACAACCAAACTCTGTAGGGAACCCTATCCCAAATATTCCCCTTAGATTCTCTCTTGAATCTCTTCGTATTCCAGACGCTATAAAGGATTTGCCAACATACGAAGGCAACCCAAGACTCTTAAATGAATTCATTAACAACGTGGAAGAAATTTTGCTTCACATAACAGCCTGTGATGCAACACCACAGGGTCAGATACTATTGCGAGCCATCCGCAACAAAATCATCGGACAAGCTAATGAGGTGTTAAATATGTACGGAACACCTCTGATTTGGGATGACATTAAACAAAACCTTATCCTACACTACTCAGATAAAAGACCCGAAACTTCTCTAATTAGAGTCCTCCATAATATTCGCCAAAAATGTAATAATGTAGAAAAATTTTACAGCGAAATAATAGAGAACCAGGCAACTCTACTCAACAATATCCAAATACACGAAAGAGACGAAAGGATAGTAAGATCAAAGAAAGAACTTTATTCTGAAATGTGTCTAAATAGTTTTCTGATTGGATTAAGGGAACCACTAGGCTCGACCATAAGAGCATCCAAGCCAGACTCACTAGCAAAAGCATTTTCATTATGCATTAAAGAACAAAACATTTTTTATATGAAAACAGATCCCATTACAACCCAAAATAAATGACAGCCAAGGCCATACAATTCGTTTTATAGTGGAAACAGGTATAATAATAGATTTACACCTTTTCCGCAACAAAACCAGTTTACATACAACAATCAATATACAAGTCCCCAACAGTCAAAAGAAATAGTAAATTATAACGCCCAAACCTCTCAACGTAGGATAAACTCCAACCTCCCGAACCAGAACCCGTTTAGAGGTAACACGTCTGAAGGATACAGTAAGCCAGAGCCTATGGATGTAAGCAGCGGCGCATCTACCTAATGGCTTTTTGGGCTTCAGCCCAGGGCCCCGTGGTTGCAAAGGGCCCCCAGCCACCAATAAAAATAAAATACGAATGCCCTACAAGACGCACTGATATTTTACTACCACACTCACATTAGTTTTCTACTAAAAACACTAGACGGCCAGAACCGTTTAAACGGTTAAGTGCCAACTAATTAAGTACTCATACTTTTTGACAGTGCTGATCCTGCGCTGACATAAACATTGATACTTGACTTTATATATGTTCTTTTGTTTGCACACGTGTGCGAACGTTACTTGCAACGGAAAAAAATCGTTAGTTTGGCAACTAAATTCAATCAACTCGTGTGCGCGCCCATGAAACGAATCGGTAATTCACCTGCCACTTCGCTTGTCTATAGACGGTGTATTTTATAGCGTGCGTGTGTAATGCGTATATTTTGGGGACTCCCCGTAGATCAAGAATTTAGTTCATGCTTGTCTTCGAAGTGCAAAAATAAACAAAAACTGGCTGTGTGCTGCTAATAAAGTTACTATATAACTTAAAAAAGTGTTGGTGCGATAACATGTCTCGAATTTTGAAAATAGACAGTAAAGCTCCATGGAATATTCAGAACAAAGCAGAGGCAATTGCATCAACTTCGTAAGTAAATCTAGTTATAAGTGTTCTCTGTAATTTCTGTAAGGGTGGATGGGAATTCGAATTATGGCCAGCACTTCATGGAACCAAAAATCTGTAGAGGCTAGCGATTTATGATTTGTGAAATAATCGGTAGCGCCAATCGGTTTCAACAAATTAAGTTTACCGGTGGCTTCAACCAAACAAATCGACAAGAGTTGTTACGAAAATTATTCCTCATCCAGCGGTCAGGTTCATCCACTCAAAAATTTATACGCATGCTTTTTCTACTAAATTGCGTTACTTGTACAAAATATTAGTACCTGTTAGATTATCTCAACGATTATAGGTTTATTCTATTCTTTGATTATTTTTAGAATACCAAAATCATATCAATGTCTACAAGAAAATATAAAAGTGGAGCCGAAAAACGAAAATTACAGTTAAGCGACGAAAAATTCAAAAACTTCGCTGAATCAGTATCGAAAATAAGAAGAACCCAAAAAGGTGATCTCTTAATCGAACTGACAAAATCGTGCCAAAAATCTACCGTTTTTAAAACCATCGTGGGTGCCACCTTAGGTAGCGAAGCAACAGTGAAGGCGCTTACCCATCGCATCACAATAGAATGCAGGGACATCGATGAAGTGACCTCCAATTAAGAGGTGCACAGCGCGATTAAATCTTTGCGTGGTTTTGGCGATGTGGAGTTGGCAGATATAACTGGACTCCGAGCAGCCTATGCAGGCACTCAAATGGCCACCAATGGCCTTAAAGCCAAAAAGCTAATAGAGATTGGCAAAGTCAAAATTGGATGGGTCGTCTGTCGCATAAGAGAACGTGTCTCGTTACAAAAATGCTATAAATGTCTAGAATACGACACATGTCGCGCAACTGTGCTAGTGCATTCGATAGATCTAAGCAGTGCAGGAAATGTGATGTTGACGGTCACTTCGCCAAGGATTGTCAAAATAGTCCAAAATGTGTGCTCTGTGAGACCAACAAAAGGGAGAACATCAACCATATTACCAGGAGCTATAGGTGCTCGGCATTCTGGAGAGCTCTAACAAATAAAAGTAGATGAAAATTGTTCAGATAAATCTTAGCCACTGTGAGGCGCTCAAGACCTATTATCACAAAGAGTTAAAGAAATTAGAGCAGATATTACCCTTATAAGTGAGCCCTACAAGTATGAAAACCACAGCACACGGGCCTCCGACAGCAAAAAGTGCGCGGCCACCTGGCTTTGTGAAGAGTTTGTGCGATCAAAAGTGCTGGTGAAGAGTTCGTGCGATCCAAAATAAATGGAACCAACTTCATCAGCTGTTACGCAAGACCCAGTCTGACAACAGTGCAGTAAGAACAGCTTCTTCAAAACATTGTACTGTCAGCGAGAGGGAAATCGCTTTTAATCATAGCGTTCGATTTCAACGCCTGGGCAACCGAATGGGGTAGCCGCACACAAACAACAGAGAAGAGATGCTTCTTTAAGCATTCGCTCCTCTCCACATTACTATTCTAAATAGCGGGTCAACTTTCCCCTACCGTAAGATGGGAATGCGGCCAGTCATAGATATTACCCTGGAAAATGATTTCCTTGCTCAAAAGTTCAAATGGAGGGTGAGTGAGAGCTACACGCACAGTCAGCATCAAGCTATCATAATGGACATCACTGAAAGGAGGCTTAAAATTGCACCCAAGCCGACAAGTCCAAAGTGGAAGCATGAGATGCTTGATAGCGAATCCCTAAAATATATGATTGAGCAATTCAACTCCCTGCTGGTTCTACCGAGAATAGGACGAAACTCCCGAAGTCCTTCTACTGACTAAGTAAAGCTTGTGATGTCCTCATGCCCAGGCGAGTAATGCGCCAACACATATACCAATGCTACTGGTGGAACGAAAACATCAAATCACTAAGATCTCAATACGGAAAAAAGAGTACTGCGCTGTGGTAACTCTGGACGTCAAAAATACTTTTAACACAGCCAGCTGGCAGCGTATATTAGAAACCCTCGCAAAAGTAGGGTCACCTAGTTATATTACTAGAATAATTGAGAGCTATTTCACGGACCGTAAAGTGAGGTTTAGAAGTGACAAAGGCGTTGAGGAGTATATCAGCCAGGGTTCCTCAAGGATCAGTTCCGGGCCCACTGCTATGGAACCTATTGTATGACGGGGTTCTAAGACTGGATAAACACCCAAGAACCAAAGTCATTGGATTCGCGGATGACATCGCGGTGGTAATGGTAGCAAAACACATCCACGAAATTGAGAGGTTCGGCAGCGAATCAGTAAGTAGGATCAAGACATGGCTAAGGTCTATGAAGCTGGAACTAGTTGAGCATAAGAGCGATTTCTAATAAGCAGCAGGAAGATAGTAGAAACTATAAATGTAAATGTTGGGTCTGTAGCCATTACTTCAAAACTTGGTATAAAATACCTAGGAGTGATGGTTGACAGCCGTTTAAACTTCAAAACGCACATGGAATACGCTGTGAAGAGGGCATTGAGTATGCAGCCCTGCCTGTCGCGAATCATGCCAAGCAATGGTGGGCCTAGCCACAGCAAAAGAATCCTATATAGCAGGGTAGTCAGCTCGGTTCTCTTATATTCCGCACCGATCTGGGCTGACGCACTGAACATAAGTAGCTACAAAAAAAATCTGATAATCGGTAAGCGCTTTGCAAATTATCTGCAGCTTCCGTACAATTTCGGTGCTTCCTTTGTTATAGCAGGGCTAGCCCCCTTGCACATTTTGGCGAAAGAAATTCAGAGAGTGTATATAAAGCTATCTGAGCACGACGGTAGAGCAAGTTGTAAATCTATTGCAGAAGAAGAAAGGCCTCGTTCGATCGATGTTAAACAACATAACCACAAAAGGAAAACCATTACAAGTGATATCAATGTATGATATTCAATAATTAATACGAAACAAAAAATTAAGTTTATGAATGAAGATTTGGATTTTTTGAAGTAGATGAGATAAATGGATTTGATTTGATTCTAGGATGGAACGGAATAAAGAAATTGAACGCGAGTTATGGAAACCCCCATAACACAACCACCAACCAAACCTCTAAGGTTACATATATAATAACTAAGTCAATGAACTAAATTGAGTTCATAAGAATTATTATTTAAATATAGAATAAGCAATTTGTAATTTGTGTTCATAAGAATTACTGTTAAAATATAGAATAAGCAAATTGTAATTTAATTGAGTTCATAAGAATTATTAAAATACAGAATAAGCAATTTTGCAATTAATTTATAAGCTTCATATCACCGATTGCCGAATTAACAAAAACTTGTAAAATGCTAATTAAGCAATATTAACATTATTAAGAAATTGATTTAGTATTAAAATACAGAATAAGCAATTTTGTAATTAAATTATAAGTTTCATTTTTAAACACTTTTAATAAAAGAATCAGTTGTAATTCAGTGGTGAAAGTAATGTATTGTTTTTTTTCTATCCTTCAAAAGATAGGAACATAACTGGCGCAGTCGGCTTAGGCCTGGTGAACGACTTCGATTTACAGTAAAAACAGTTCCTGAAGGAATGTGAGAGAACATCACAGGAGCAGTACGAAAATAGCTTCGGGGGAATATCGAAGGAAAATTTAAAGTACCCCCTGAAGGACTGTGAGGGCACATCACAGGAAAGCGTTCAAGGAATATTGAATATCGGAGAATTTCAATTCGTTACCACCAGGAGCAACATGTTCAAAATCGTACTCTTAATTTGGTGAGTAAAAATTGTGATGTGTATAAATAAATATATAATCAAAACAAAAAAAATTATTTATTAAATTATTACAAACAGGCATGTACAGCCTTAACAAAATACAATAAACTGAAATTCCTATCGAAGGACCCTCCACTATAACAGAAACTCAAATCTGCGATTCCGTAGCCTTAAAGCCCGACCCTCCAGATTAGAAGAGGCCATAAAAAGTAAATAAATAAATACAATAATAAAGTAATAAGGGAAAACCGAAACAGTGCAAATTTTTAATAAAAACCAAATTTGAGAAAAAAGGGGAAATATTGTATCTAAAACAAAAAGAGAAAGGCATACTATATATATATGTAATATATATATATATTTATATATATATATAACATATATATATATATACAAGTTATGTTGCCATACACCACTACACTTCCCAACGTCGCACCCTGTGATCACATTGCACTACACGTGAGTTCATTGCTCCAATTAAAGTTCACACAAGAGCTTTCGCTGACGCGACACACGCGCAAGCGATCAATTGCAATATCCAATGCTTGGGAATTGCAAGGCCAGCATATTGGCCAACACGCGCAACCCAACGATTGCGAAATACCAGCAAGTGGTGGGAACTGCAACGTTGGCGAATTAGCTTAGGTTAAGAAGTTAGTTGGTAAGAATTATAATTTGTAAAGTTTAGTTAGAATCAGAACCGCAACTAGTGCGGAATAAAAATTATATGTGAACAATTGAAATCGCGTTTTTTATGTTATCGGTGAACAGTTGGTTCACCGCATCTTTAATTTTTTGGAAGCCCCTATCGGTCAGGGCTTGAGTGGCGCCCGAGCAGTCGGTGTGAAGTGACTTAAAAAAAACAATAAACGATAATAACAAAATTTTTCTACATGTGCCAAAGCAACACAGTCAAAGTGTAAAGTCCAAGCAAAATTTTCCATGGCAAAGTCGAAAACGGAGTCAAAATCGAAGTCAACAACAAATCGGCATAGGCAGTTGCTGTAACATAAAGTGTTAATTGAACTAAATTTTACGTGGTTTGCCACAAACGAATTGAAACAAGAAATTTGAATAGAATTTTCGTTTTTTTTTTGGATAAAAATTAAGCTTTGTTGGAATGCCAGTTGGTGCTTGTAAAATCAGTCAAACATCCTTTGTGAAGTGCAATACTTAGCTTTGTGTGTGCGTGCTTTTGTGCATATTTGCCAATTCAACAGCAAATTTCGTGTAAAGGAAATCAAGTTCGGAAAAAAAGGAAAAGTTAATTGCATACCAAAAATCAACAAATAAAATAAAAAAAATTTTGACTGAACTCTGAATTTGGAAACATTTGGTATCGCCGTTTTTTCAAGAAGCCAATGAAATATTGGTTTGTGTAAGTTTACAAATCTATTCTATCTATATATATTTCTATTTTCAAGAAAATTAACTCCGACGAGATTTCGAGGTCCCTCACAGAGATGAATGGCGCTCTGAATGCCATTCTTGGTAAGGTAAAGAAGTTTGAGGAGCGCCTCAATAGGGTGGAAGCAACGAACAGAGATGACTCCTTGCAAGGCCTTACACAGGACCTGGAACGAATAGAGAGGGAAGTACTGGAGGTACGGAGACAGTCCACGGACACCAGGCCACAACCAGTCGAGCCGCTAGTTACGCCTCGAACGGAAGATGAACTAACTCAAGTGGCCAAGCTTCCGGACTGTGTCAAGGAGCTGCAAGTATTCGATGGTTCACGGGAACACTATGGTTCCTGGGTGCATAGTGTAGAGTTAGTAATAAAGGACTACGAAATTGTGCGGCACAAGCCGATATATACCGCCATCCTAAGACATATTAGGGGAAAAATTAGGGGGGCGGCCGATTCTGCGCTACTTGCCCACAACATCCACGATTCGGACTGGGCAAAAATTAAAGAAACCCTTTCGCTGCACTACGCAGACACTAGAGTCTTACAAACGTTGGAACAGCAACTGACGTTAATGTCTCAAGGGCGGCAGAAGTTATCTGACTTCTATACGCAAATTTAAAAACAGTTATCCCTAATGATAAACACGATCGAACCAGAAAAGTACGCACATAAGGAAACAATTGAAGCGCTAACAGCTAGTAAACAACAAAAGCTGTTCCACCTGATACCGGTAGATAAAGAAGTTATCCCGGATACAGCAAGCAAAGAACAACCCACGGAGGATCAGGTAAATTTTACCATAGGAGCCTCATGTCTGGCGTACCATATTTAGAATATGTTACGCATGATCAGGGTATGTTAGAGTTTCTAGTCGACACGGGGGCAAACAAAAATTACATCAGTGAACGCGTAGCACGCAACACCGTGCCAGTGGAAAAGCCATTCAAAGTAACCTCTGCCGGTGGCGACATAAAAGTAGACAGAATAGTATGTGGATATTTTTTTAAGTTTGTAGGCAAGGACACTCCCACCACATTTTTCGTCCTCCCAGGACTCAAATCGTTCGACGGGATCATAGGCGACGACACGTTGACTGAAGTCAAAGCGGTAATAGAGAGAGAACTCAACGTCCTTATGCTGAAACCAAATGTAGTATTGCCCCTTAAGCGAAAAATAGCGCAACAAGTTAATAAAATAGAAACAAACATCCCGCTGGATCCAAATATCACTAACCTTACTACTACTCTACCAAAATATTAAATAAATACGAAACCTTGTTTGGTCCGGTTGACCGCAGTATGGAAATCCAAACCAATGTCCAAGCCGAAATAAGAACTAATACCGGAAACCCTATCTACACAAAAAGTTACCCCTACCCTGTAAACATGCGCGAAGAAGTTGAGAAGCAAATCCAGAATTTACTTTCAGAAGGAATAATTCGTCCTTCAAAAAGCCCATACAATTCGCCCATATGGATTGTGCCGAAAAAATCTCAGTCTGATGGGGAAAAGAAATATCGAATGGTCATAGATTTCAAGCGGTTAAACGCAGTAACTGTCCCTGACACGTATCCTATACCTGACATTAATGGCACCATCGCGAGTCTTGGTAATGCTAAATATTTCACAACACTTGACCTCACTTCGGGATTTCACCAAATTCCAATGAAGGACAGCGACATCGCAAAAACGGCATTTTCCACAATGAATGGAAAATACGAATTTTTGCGGCTTCCTTTTGGTCTCAAAAATGCACCCTCTATCTTTCAACGAATGAGAGACGACGTGCTCAAAGAATTCATAGGTCGTACATGTTTCGTATACATCGACGACATCATAATTTTCAGCAAAGACCAGGATACTCATTTAAGGGACATCGAGACCATTCTCCATAGGCTTTTGAACGCAGGTCTCAGAGTTAATCTAGAAAAAACGCAATTCCTTAAAACAAGCGTAGAGTTTCTAGGTTATATTGTGACCTCCGAGGGAATACTCCCAGACCCAAAAAAAGTAGATTCAATAAAGAAAATGCTTCCTCCTTCCAGCTTAAATTAACTTAAAAGTTTCCTAGGTTTAACATCATATTATAGAAAATTTATCCAAGATTACGCTAAAATTGCAAAACCGCTTACCAACCTCACACGAGGAGAGCACGCACAGGTAAAGGCAACGCAATCCAAAAAGGTACCCATAAGCTTGGACACAGAAGCGCTAAAGGCATTCATTGATCTCAAGGAGATACTGACGACATCGGAAGTCCTAACCTTCCCCAACTTCGACAAACCCTTCAATCTGACAACTGACGCCTCCGACTTCGCTATTGGTGCGGTGTTGTCACAAGATTACGATGGTAAGGATAAACCAATAGCATTTATATCAAGAAGCCTAAGTACTACGGAAGAAGCATATGCGACCAACGAAAAGGAAATGCTCGCCATTGTTTGGGCATTGGACAATCTCCGGAGCTACCTATATGGCGCTAAGAGGATACGAATATTCACCGACCATCAACCATTGAAGTTTTCCCTCAGCAACCGGAACTACAATGCAAAACTAAAGCGATGGAAGTCTAGGATCGAGGAATATAATTATGAAATAATATACAAACCAGGTAAATCAAACGTCGTGGCAGACGCTCTTTCCCGCTTAAAAACTCAGGCGAATCCCCTTACATCGATAAGCGACGACGATTCAACAGGCAACACCGTCCACAGTGCGGAGCAAGATAATTCGGATCTGATACCGTTCGTGGAAGCGCCAATAAAAGCATTCAGAAACCAACTTGTATTTGGAGGTAGGTTGGAAATATTCGAGGAACCCCATCCCGGTTACTCGCGACACTACCTAGGGTCAGAGGGAATTAGCGAAGCAGAGCTTATCGACGTCCTCAAGAAAAAACCAAGACCAAACGTAATCAATGGTATTAAGATTCCAGAAGCTCAATTAGGACTACTCCAGAAGGTATATTTAGAAAATTTTATGCAATATAAGATCCGAGTAGCTCAGACTATGGTAGAAGATTTGAGGGATCCGGATAGGATTTGCGATATAATATGGGCAGAACATAAAAGGGCTCACCACAATGTCACAGAGAATAAGAAACAACTCCTGGAGAAATACTACTTTCCCAGAATGAACAGTATAATCAAAGGGTATGTCTCGTCCTGCGAAACTTGTAAGGTCAGTAAATACGATAGGCATCCGAATGCACCAGAGCTGCAAAAAACACCAATCCCATCACGTCCTTGTGAGATAATCCATTTGGACATTTTCGAAATTCAAGGGGAGAAATTCCTCAGTGTTATCGACAAATTCTCAAAATTTGAGAAACTGTTCCATTTACGTAACAAGTCCACTTTGCACCTTAAGGACAAAATAATAAAACTCCTACACTATTTTACAACATCTGATATTCTCGTGACCGACAACGAGCGCGGTTTAATTAGTCCAATTATCCAGAACCTGTTAGACTCTTTAGGAATAAAATTGTATCGCACACCATCCCAAAGAAGCGAAGTGAATGAGCAGGTAGAAAGACTCCACTCTACCTTAATTGAAATAATTAGATGCCTGAAGATAGACAACCCAAAGTTAAGGACAAAAGAATTAGTTAACATAGCAGTGGATCGATACAATAATTCAATTCACTCGGTTATAAACCAAAAACCAAGTGAAATATTTTTTAATCGAGCAAGATCCTCTAACTATCAGGAGCTGTTAGAAAAAAGTAGAAAAACTAATAAATATTTGAAAGCCTTGTTGACAAAAAAGCAGCTAGACCAGATCAAACGTCACAATAAGAAAAGATCTCTTCCGGAGCGTTATGACGAAAACGATGTCATATACGTGAAGGACAAGCAGATTAAGGGAAAGCAAAAACCCGTGTATAAAAAAGAAATTGTTACAAAGGACAATAAAGTATCAGTCACTACGCTAAGTGGCAAGAAAATACATAAAACTCACATAAAAAATGTGAAACGCAGGAATACATATCCTAGCACTTAAACAAAAAAAATAAAACAAACAAAAAAAAAACATTAAAATAAAAAATAATAAAGAATCATACTGAAATAAACTAAAATAAGAAAGAAAACTTGGTACTAAGGGGTAGTTAATATAACAAGAGCGGGCTTGTAAGTGGGACAAATCGTGCCTTAACCGGATAACGCGATTCTCCATAGCTGGTTCGAGAAATGATAACACCTCTAGTCCAAAACAAAAGGAAATGGTCATTACTACAAGAGCGGGCTTGTTAGTGGGATGAATCGTGCCCTAGTAGGCTCGTAGTGCCATCGAATTTGACAAATGGCTACACTACTTCCAAACGGGATTCTGGCGATCTCTCCGTAGCTGGTTTGAGAACAGTATGGCCCTCTGTCCTAAACAAAATTTAAAATGCCTCCCTCGCCTAATCCGTTGGAGAAGAAAGAAAAAAACAAAATTTAAAATGCCTCCCTCGCCTAATCCGTTGGAGAAGAAAGAAAAAAACAAAATTTAAAATGCCTCCCTCGCCTAATCCGTTGGAGAAGAAAAAAAAAAACAAAATTTAAAATACCTCCCTCGCCTAATCCGTTGGAGAAGAAAGAAAAAAAAAAAATTTAAAATGCCTCCCTCGCCTAATCCGTTGGAGAAGAAAGAAAAAAAAAAAAAAGAAATAAAATTTTATTTTTTTCCTAATTTTTTGTTCCTTTTTATTTCTATTTATGAATATTTTTGTAATAACAATATAAAGTAAGTTTAAACAAATTTTTCTTTTTAATCTTCCCTACTAATCATAATAAAAAATAAAATCGTTTTATCCAAAAGAAAAAAATATACAAAAAGAACATAACTTGTAAACCACTTGTAAACTTTAAACCACTAACAAAATAATATCGCAGGAAAAGCTAAAATCCTAAACCAGGATAGTAACACTAGTTTAATGATATTCAATCTAATCCTGAGAATTCCGCTTACTAATAATACCTTCCTACTATTAACAACATTTTTCGCTTATAACGAAATACCTTCTTAGAACCTAACAACTACTAACTTACTAACTACATTAAATTAGAATTAACATCTTGCGTTGCAGATTCCCACTGCTGGCAAATGCCATCAGCGGTCTGAACATTTTCAATTACAAGGCTCCGATCGTAACAATCCAAAATGGAAATGGGTGGATCATTGGCGGGTCATTCAAACTGGTACACCTCATCAATCTGCAACAATATGCTACAACCTTGAGGCAAATGGAAAACTTAACAAACCGAATTGAGGACCAGATATTAACACAGCACTACATCAATCAAACGCTAGAACGACTTCATGAACTAATGGGCAACACAGGTAGAGCAAGAAATACTCGATCTATTGACTGGCTAGGCTCAGCGTGGAAATGGATAGCAGGATCACCTGACGCAACGGATTGGAGCAATATCCTGCACAGTCAAAATCAGATAATTCAGAATAGCAACCATCAGTACAGGGTTAATAAGAAACTATTCACGGCTACACAGGAGGTATTGGAAAAAATCAACGAGGTCGTGGATCGCACGAATAACGTGGCAAAGGAAACAGAAATCATGGAACTCAGACAAAACGCACTTCACAACATTTTTCTTCTTCGCGAGGATGTAAACGAAATGATGCGGGGATGTCAGTTGGCAAAGAATGGAATTGTCAACACCAACCTACTGGATATGGACGAAGTTAACCAAATTCTATCAGAAATAGAAACGCTCCCATATCAGAGTATAATAGAAGCAATCGAATATGGCCAACCGTCGGTACTGACTAACGGGACACTTCTCCTCTACGTCCTTTCAATGCCAAAAGTAACAACTAAGAAATATAATCTCCTGGTTACTCGCGCTGGAATCTATGGAGGTAAGCAACTAAATCTCCCTTTTGACAGGATGCTTGTCAACCAGGAAGAGACGTACGGTCTAACGAAGAATTGCCTGGTAATCAGCTCGTCCACGGTATGTAAATCAGAATCCTTGATTAAACTGGAAGAAAGCAGTTGCCTACCGCGACTCCTAAAAGGTGGAGAAGCCAACTGCGAATTCATCAGACAGAATGGGTCACAAATAGAGCTGATAAACGAGAACACCGTGTTTATATCAAACTTCCAAGGAGTAATCAAAAATAGCAATGCCTCTATTACGGTAAATGGCACCTACGTAATCCAATTAAATGACGAAACAGTCACCATTGGTGGCCAAGTATTTTCTAGTTATGAAACTATTACCGCACAGGCCCTTCCAGCAGTACTATCAAAGGTGAAGAGCCATACAATGAAGGTCAACCTAGAATACGTCCACGACCTGACCATGGAAAACATAAGGTATCTTGGGTACGTTAATGAAAAGGTAAATTTCTCTCTCGCTTCAGAAATCCTCTCGATATGCCCAATTGTTCTTATTGCCGCCATGCTGTGGAGATGTTACAATACAAAGCTAGACCTTCCGCCAGTTGAAATCCCGACTCATTGGTCAGATAACACTAACAACAGCAAAATCATTAGAGGAAGAATTGCAAGGCCAGCATATTGGCCAACACGCGCAATCCAACGATTGCGAAATACCAGCAAGTGGTGGGAACTGCAACGTTGGCGAATTAGCTTAGGTTAAGAAGTTAGTTGGAAAGAATTATAATTTGTAAAGTTTAGTTAGAATCAGAACCGCAACTAGTGCGGAATAAAAATTATATGTGAACAATTGAAATCGCGTTTTTTATGTTATCGGTGAACAGTTGGTTCACCGCATCTTTAATTTTTTGGAAGCCCCTATCGGTCAGGGCTTAAGTTACATATAAAATAAAAAGAAGTGTTTGGAAACATTAAAGGAAAAATAGGAATTAAGGGAAAAATACAATAATAAAAAAAAATACATACATATATATTCATACATACCAAAAAAATATATATATTTTTTAAGAACTTATAATTTATTGTTATAAATAAACAGGAAAACAAATATAAATATTATTCACGTATTGATTGATTTCCCATAGAGAAAAAAGTAACTATAATGCTACTAAATGAACAAGCGGAAAACAGGTATAACTATTTCATTTAGACCATACACAAATACACTAGGAAGACTTTTTAAAAGTAGGATTTTTAGTTCAATATCCGAAGATTCTCCTTTGACAGAGACATCTTTTCGATTAGAAGCAAATAATATGGCGACTCCTCCAAGCGAACAACCAAACTCTGTAGGGAACCCTATCCCAAATATTCCCCTTAGATTCTCTCTTGAATCTCTTCGTATTCCAGACGCTATAAAGGATTTGCCAACATACGAAGGCAACCCAAGACTCTTAAATGAATTCATTAACAACGTGGAAGAAATTTTGCTTCACATAACAGCCTGTGATGCAACACCACAGGGTCAGATACTATTGCGAGCCATCCGCAACAAAATCATCGGACAAGCTAATGAGGTGTTAAATATGTACGGAACACCTCTGATTTGGGATGACATTAAACAAAACCTTATCCTACACTACTCAGATAAAAGACCCGAAACTTCTCTAATTAGAGTCCTCCATAATATTCGCCAAAAATGTAATAATGTAGAAAAATTTTACAGCGAAATAATAGAGAACCAGGCAACTCTACTCAACAATATCCAAATACACGAAAGAGACGAAAGGATAGTAAGATCAAAGAAAGAACTTTATTCTGAAATGTGTCTAAATAGTTTTCTGATTGGATTAAGGGAACCACTAGGCTCGACCATAAGAGCATCCAAGCCAGACTCACTAGCAAAAGCATTTTCATTATGCATTAAAGAACAAAACATTTTTTATATGAAAACAGATCCCATTACAACCCAAAATAAATGACAGCCAAGGCCATACAATTCGTTTTATAGTGGAAACAGGTATAATAATAGATTTACACCTTTTCCGCAACAAAACCAGTTTACATACAACAATCAATATACAAGTCCCCAACAGTCAAAAGAAATAGTAAATTATAACGCCCAAACCTCTCAACGTAGGATAAACTCCAACCTCCCGAACCAGAACCCGTTTAGAGGTAACACGTCTGAAGGATACAGTAAGCCAGAGCCTATGGATGTAAGCAGCGGCGCATCTACCTAATGGCTTTTTGGGCTTCAGCCCAGGGCCCCGTGGTTGCAAAGGGCCCCCAGCCACCAATAAAAATAAAATACGAATGCCCTACAAGACGCACTGATATTTTACTACCACACTCACATTAGTTTTCTACTAAAAACACTAGACGGCCAGAACCGTTTAAACGGTTAAGTGCCAACTAATTAAGTACTCATACTTTTTGACAGTGCTGATCCTGCGCTGACATAAACATTGATACTTGACTTTATATATGTTCTTTTGTTTGCACACGTGTGCGAACGTTACTTGCAACGGAAAAAAATCGTTAGTTTGGCAACTAAATTCAATCAACTCGTGTGCGCGCCCATGAAACGAATCGGTAATTCACCTGCCACTTCGCTTGTCTATAGACGGTGTATTTTATAGCGTGCGTGTGTAATGCGTATATTTTGGGGACTCCCCGTAGATCAAGAATTTAGTTCATGCTTGTCTTCGAAGTGCAAAAATAAACAAAAACTGGCTGTGTGCTGCTAATAAAGTTACTATATAACTTAAAAAAGTGTTGGTGCGATAACATGTCTCGAATTTTGAAAATAGACAGTAAAGCTCCATGGAATATTCAGAACAAAGCAGAGGCAATTGCATCAACTTCGTAAGTAAATCTAGTTATAAGTGTTCTCTGTAATTTCTGTAAGGGTGGATGGGAATTCGAATTATGGCCAGCACTTCATGGAACCAAAAATCTGTAGAGGCTAGCGATTTATGATTTGTGAAATAATCGGTAGCGCCAATCGGTTTCAACAAATTAAGTTTACCGGTGGCTTCAACCAAACAAATCGACAAGAGTTGTTAAGAAAATTATTCCTCATCCAGCGGTCAGGTTCATCCACTCAAAAATTTATACGCATGCTTTTTCTACTAAATTGCGTTACTTGTACAAAATATTAGTACCTGTTAGATTATCTCAACGATTATAGGTTTATTCTATTCTTTGATTATTTTTAGAATACCAAAATCATATCAATGTCTACAAGAAAATATAAAAGTGGAGCCGAAAAACGAAAATTACAGTTAAGCCGAGAAAAAGAAAAAAGTAAATGTGCAAAACTATATCCTTTTTTTTAAATAGAACATAAAAATGACGATGAAAGATCTAAAAATCTATTATCAAGCGAAAAGGAAGGAACCTTATCCAAAGAGAACATATCTACAGAGAGTAAGGAACCCCAACACCAAAAAAAGTATTAGTGATGCAATTGAACAATTATCTGACTACCAACAACCCTTTGATCCAACCGAAAACGATATTATTGCTCAACATAAGGAAGCTTATATTGAGACTGAACGAAATTCAGAAAACATTAACTCTGAGTTTAGGAAATATCTTGACGTGGTATCGTGGCCAGTGTCACTAAATAATTACTTCATTAATCACATCCTCTGTCATGAAATAACAGATCTTCAAAATAAAGATCCAGAAAATAAATATCCAGCTTCAACAAAAAAATATAAAGATCAAAATAGATCACTCTCAGACAGATATTTCATTAAGAAAATGAAAAACGGCCAATTACTGGAACGACCTTGGTTATGCTATTCACCCAGCCTTGGGATTATTTTTTGTTCGACTTGCAAACTTTTTTCTAAAACACTTTCTCAATGCACAACGGGATTTTCTGATTGGAAACACATAGGAACGTCTTTAGAAAATCACGAAAATTCTAATGAATATAAACTTTCTATGTTAGCTTGGCTGTCACGAAAAGAAAATAAGTCTGTTGTAGATAAGCAGCTCCAGGATCAATCAAAGAAAGAAACAGAATACTATCATAATGTCATAAAACGGGTTATTGCAATGATAAAATTTTTGAGTATAAGAGGATTAGCATTTAGAGGTTCCGAAGAAGTATTTTGTACACCACATAATGGTAATTTCATGGGAGCTCTGGATCTATTGGCAAAGTTTGACCCATTCATTCGGGAACACATTGAACAACGAGAGCTGCGACCGAAACCAACAATATCGTACTTATCAAAAACAGTATATGAGGAAGTTATTGATATTACGGGCAAACAGATAGTGAAACAAATTATAAATCAAATAAATAACGACGACACAAAGTATTATTCAATTGTGATGGATTCAACTCCAGATCTGTCTCACAATAACCAATTTGCTATTGTATTACGATACTGTTTTCAGGGAAATGTGTACGAGAGATGTGTCTCATTCATCAAAATTAGTAGTCGTACTGGCTTACACTTATTTAATATTCTACAAGACTTTTTAGAAAAGAATGGGCTGGTACTGGATAACTGTAGGGGACAGTCTTATGACAACGCAGCCAATATGTCGGGTCAGTACAAAGGTGTCCAAGCATTAATTAAACAAAAAAATAAAAGTGCGGATTATGTACCATGTGCTGCACATTCCCTTAACCTAGTTGGTGAAGAATGTGTTAAAGTTGCAACCGAAATTGTAAATTTTTTGGAGTGGTGCAAAAAGTATATGTTTTCTTTTCATCGTCAACCCACAGGTGGGAATTGTTACATCGTGAAATGCAACTAAAATTTACGTTAAAAAGTTTAAGCCAAACCAGATGGTCTTGTCATTATGAGGCTGTCAAAGCTTTAAAAATCATTATTCTGAAATTATGAAAATTTTAAAAACTTTTAGCGAACATGAGGATGAGAAAGCTGATTTCAGAAAAGAGGCACGAAGTTTATTTAATAAACTGGCGAAACTCTCATTTGCAATTTTGATCACATTTTGGCTTAAATATTTGCGAACGCACTAAATTAATTGTTTCGTTAAAAGAGTTCGTGTACAACATACGACAGCATTCGGATCAGAAGCTAAAAGAGTACGAAGGGAAAGCTAAAAAATTAAGTACTAGTGTGGAACAAATTACAGCGACGTTTACAAGAGACAAATTACTTCAAAATTTGCCGATAAGTTTACTGCTAAAGTCTCAGTGTGCAGCGCAGAAAAATTTAAAAGAGACACGCTAAACGTTGCATTGGATAAGCTGATTATGGATTTAAATGAAAGGGGTCAAGTCTATGAGACAACCAGCAAAAAATTTAATTTTTTGATGGATTTGCAGAGTAAAATCCAGGAAAGCGTGGATCTGGAAAGTGTACGCAATATTGTAAAATATTATTCAGATGACGTAGATGAAAATTTAGTAAATGAATGCATTCAATTAAAGTCATATTTACTACAATCTAAATCAGACTGCTACACCTCTTGCAGTGAAATTTATAAGCTTATCTATGAAAGGGAACTTGTTGGTGTATTTCCTAATTGTTACACCATCTTAAAAATTTGTTTCACGTTGCCCATCACCAGCTGCGAAGCGGAGCGCTCTTTCTCCCGGATGTCATATATTGAAAATAAGTATAGGACAACAATGTCAAACGATCGACTTAATCATTTATCTCTTCTTTCGATAAATGGTGATCTAACAAAGGATTTAGCGGTTGATGAGCAAATAATGGAATTCGCTGCAAATGCAGAAATATTGATTTGTAATTTAATATTCTTAATTGTCATAATTGTTTTGATAAATAAATGCTTTTATAAGATGATTTTTTTTCTGATAACTATATACTGCATCACCATAGAAAACAGGGCCCCCGAGTAACATTAGCCCAGGGCCCCACAATGTCTCGATCCGCCCCTGGGTGTAAGTTCCAGCTATGTGAAAACTCAGGCACCAACCACTACTCAAAGGGCCTTTAAAACTGACCACACGATGCGTACTCTCGCATCCAGAAATCAATATAAGAGAAGGGAGCTTTATAACCTTCAAAGCAACAACTATTAGATTCATTATCACCAATCGCAGGTTATGAACAAAACTTAGATCAGTGCCAAGAAACAAAAGATCATTCAAACAGTGAGGGCAACACAAATTTTCGCGACTTAGCCTCGAAGAACAGACAGGATACTTAGATATAAACAAGCATGGTAGCGAGTTAGGCTACACTAATATCTCCGCCCCATTCGGACGACCTCTTAAATTCCTAATTGACACGGGAGCCTCCGCATCATTTATAAACCCAAAATTTATAAATCCTTCAGATCAAATAACATGTAAGCCAATTACTATAACAACGATCCTCAACAAATATAAACTGAACAAAGAGGTTAGACTTCCAAACTTCGTTGAGTTTAACGAACCAGGTGAATTAAGATTTCTTTTATTTAATTTTCATAAATATTTCGATGGACTGATAGGCATTGGCATCCTATCCAAAAAAGATTTGGAAAAAAATTAAATTGTAACAAAAAACTCAATAATTCCTTTAGAATTTAAGCCGAATTTCTCATTAGGCAAGCATATTATTCCAGATAATTCAAAACTTATAAAAAAAAATCTAGTAGACGTGAGGGACGGAGATATCTACATAGAAACAATTTTTATCACTGCTTCGCTTTATATACCTGTAGGTATATACCAAGCAAAAGACTGACACAGTCTACTTGAAGTTATTAACACTTCGGAAGAACAACAGATATTGAAAGTTACTAAATGCAACTGTCATGAGTTCATAGAAGCCTTTAACTTCGAATCAATTCAAATAGGAAACTGTGAATACGATATCTTAGAAACACTTAGAACAGAGCATTTAAACAGTGAAGAAAAATTACACCTATTAAAACTCTGCCAAAATTATAAAGATATCTTTTTATCAAGTACACAAATCCGAAGTAAAAAAACAAGTAGCAGATATGTTAGAACAGGGAATAATACGCCCAAGTTATTCTCCTTGGAGTTCCCCTGTATGGATAGTTCCAAAAAAACTCGATACCAGCGGTTAACAGAAATGGCAGCTGGTAATAACTGCAGGAAACTTAATGAGAAAACCATATCCGATAGGTATCCCCACCCCAATATAAGCGAAATTCTAGACAAATAAGGTAAATATATGTGCTTTACCACACTTGATTTGGCAAGTGGGTTTCACCAAATTGAGATGCATGATAAAGACATACCAAAAACTGCATTCACAGTAGAAGGCGGACATTTTGAGTATCTTAGAATGCCTTTTGGACTCAACAAAGGAAGGTGGATAGCTTCCAAAGAGTCATGGCTAACGTTTTAGGTGAACTAGTAGGTAAAATGTGCCTAGTATATCTAGACGATATTATTATCTATTCAACATCCCTACAAGAACACATACAAAACATCCAGCTAGTTTTCGATATTCTTCGATCATCCAACCTTAAAATTCAAACAGATAAATCCGAATTTTAAAAAAAAGAAACAAAGTTTCTCGGGCATATTATATCAAAAGGGGGAATAAGACCCAACCCGACAAAAATTGATGTTATAAAAAACTTTCCAATCTCTCGAACTCAGAAGCAAATTAAAAGCTTCATTGGCCTCGTCGGGTATTACCGAAAATTCATTAAGGATTTTTCCAAATTAACGAAACCCCAAACGGAACGCCTCAAGAAGGGTAAAAACATAGACTTTAATGAGAGATACATGAATGCTTTTGAAACACGTAAATCTATCTTAACTAATAACCCCGTTCTACAGTATCCTGATTTTTCAAAACCCTTTATACTAACCACGGACGCAAGCAACTTTGCGTTAGGAGCTATACTATCCCAAGGTCGCATAGGAAACGATAAACCTATATGCTACGCTAGTCGAACCCTCTTGGAATCCGAATGCAAGTGTTCAACAATAGAAAAAGAAATATTGGCGATAGTATGGGCGACAAAATATTTCCGCCCATACGGGTTTGGGCGTAAGTTCTTTATTGTGACTGATCATAGACCAGTCACGTGGATAATGAGTTTAAAAGAGCGTAATTCAAAACTGCTCAGGTGGCGCCTCAAACTGGAAGAATTCGACTATGAATTAGTATACAAGAAAGGAAAATTAAATACAAATGCTGATGCCCTAAGTCGAATAAAAATAGATACACCTAAATTATCAGAAAGAAACGTAAATGATGTTGCTTCAAATAAAGGTACGTCTGGTACCACAGTGAATTCAGCAGAAGAAAATTTAAATGACGGCATATATATCTCAGAGAAACCTTTAAATCTACAGCTCATATTCGAAAAATCATCAGAAACTCCAGAAATATCAGTTATCATGCCATTAAAAACAAACAACGTAGGATATTCAGGAAACCTTTATACGCAGAAGAAATAATAATAGATATTTTAAAAAAATTTCTCAATCCAAATAAGTTGTCCGCTATATTTGCTGACGATGACACTTTTCGCATTATTCAGTTCGTTTATTATAAATATTTTTCAAATAATAAAATATTTCGTTTAATAAAATGTAAAGAAATATTGTACGACATAACAGACACTGACAAACATGAGGAACTAATAAAGAATTACCATGAGAATAACAGCCACCGCGGAATTAACGAAATGCTTCTCCATCTTAAAAGACAATTCTATTTCCCTTTTATGAAAAAAAATAACACAGACCCTTGTTTGAAAAACCGGAAACCCCCTTAAAGCCTTTAGATATCTTACATATAGACATCTACAGCATAAACCACAAACAAATGAGAATAAAAAATAGTTTAAAAAACTAAAAAACACGCTTTTATTGCCAATCGAACTAAAAAGTAGAAAATAAATTTTAATGACAAAGACATCTATAATGAAGTAATAGCAAATCGAACGATCAGTCATAGTCAACTACCTCAGAACAGAATTATAAAAAAAATTAAGATACAAATAGAGTAATTCAAATTAGAGTTAAAAGCGTGGGATGCTTGATATAGTAAATATTACAATCATTCTATTGGCAACTACCTATGTACAGAGGGTTATGAAAGTGAAGCAAAATGCATCCCACGCTTTTAACTCTAATTTGAATTACTCTATTTGTATCTTAATTTTTGTTATAATTTTGTTCTGAGGTAGTTGACTATGGCTGATCGTTCGATTTGCTCTTACTTCATTATAGGTCTCTTTGCCATTAAAATTTATTTTCTACTTTTTAGTTCGATTAGCAATAAAAGCGTGTTTTTTAGTTTTTTAAACTATTTTTTATTTTCTACTTTTTAGTTCGATTAGCAAAAAAGCGTGTGTTTTAGTTTTTTTTTTAACTATTTTTTATTATGAATGGAAATTATTATTATTATTGCAGTCAGTGAATAAATGATTCGATATATTCGTGTTTATTTAATTTCTTTCTTATCGACTGTGAGTCTAAAACTATGCAGTTATCGGCCGTGATAAAGAAGTAATCGGGATGAAGAACTTATTTCGTGGAGGGAGCCTGAGAAACTGATTTACAAGAATAAATACAGGTTTTTCATTTTACAACCAAATTCACCTTACTTTTTGCCCACAGGTAAAAAAAGAAAATATTAATCCTGGCAATCCTACTAAGGATAATGGAAAAATTTTATCAAATTATTGCATTGTCATCGGTCCTTGATAGGTGTGCAAAATTCCAAGTCGATCCGATTTTTAGAAGCCAGTGAAAATTAAGCTCAAAGATTCCGTTACATACATACATACATACATACATACATACATACATACATACATACAACCCAATCTAATAAAAGTGTGTTAAAAAGAGAATCACCTCAGCGAAGACCATGACGACATACTTACAGAAACGTTGATCACCTACAACAACTCAATACACAGTCCTACGAAATTGACCCCATTCGAACTATTTTTCGGTAGAACCTTCAAATTTAATAATACCGTCACTTTCAACAACGAACATGAATACATTACCAAACTTAACGAATTCCAAAACATTTTATACCCACAAATCAAAGAAAAAATGGAAAATGCAACAAGCAATAGGATAAACAAACTGAACGAAACCTGCTCAGACCCGGAAAAATTAGGAAATCAAACCATTTATCAAAAAGAAGCAAAACGTAATAAAATTAAACCCAGATTTACAAAACATAAAGTGAAGAAAAACAATAGAGTATCTATAATTACAGAACATAACAACAAATTTCACAAGTCACAATTAAACAAGATACACACAAAAGTAAAAACCTCTAATTAAACCTTTTTTTTATTCATAGGATACCACTTGCATTTCCTTAAACGATAGACATAATAGAAATAAGCAAACATCAGAAAGTAGTTAGATTCCGATTAGGACCCGCAAGAATAATCACTAATCACAATAACCTTATACATATTGTTAACCTTGACGAATTAAGTAAAGCTGTCAATAAAATACAAGACACTGTCTCAGTCTTCGACAACACCCACAGAACTACAAGCTTGACCAAAGTAACTAGGTTAAAACGCAAGGAACTAGAAAATGAAGCACAGACACTTACACCACATAAACGTGGACTCATCAACGGACTAGGGACAGCTGTGAAATTCATCAAGGGGAATATGGACGCAAATGACGCACTTTCCATAAATAAACAAATTCATGACATTAAAACTAATACAACGCATATCGAGACTATACTGAATAACCAGAACCAAATAAATTCAATCATGCAAGAAAGATTGCAAAACGTCACTATCCACATAAACAAGGAGCAAGATAAAATAGAACCATACATTAAAAAAATAGCAAACAATATCTTGAAAGAATATGACCAATTTTTTGAACTTCAGTATATCAGCCAAATTAATAGACCTTTTAAACAATCACCTAGAATGCATCGCCGAATCCATTGTCCTAGCAAAACTAAATGTTATATCGAAATTCATACTAAGCACTACAGAGCTAGATCCAATATATAATTATATGGAAAATCAGTCAATAAAAATTAGCTCTAAAGAGCAAATATACGAACTGCTTGGACTACAAACATATTATAATAATTCAGATATTATATTCAATGTACAAATACCAAATGTATCAAAAGAAAACTATGAACTTTATCACACGAAAAAGATAAAAATAAAACCATACTTAAGATACAATAAAAACCACATCCAATTTTTTAACGAACCTTATCCAAGAGTCGAGAACTCCTACTACTTCAAAAAATCACCATATACTGAGTATACAACTAACTCTACCTGCATTGGACAAATAATAAGCAACAAAGATGCTCTGTGCGACCTAGAAGATGTTGGCCATATAAACTTAATCATACAACCTGAACCAAACTATATTATCTTCATCAACGCAAACAAGACTACCGTAACAACTAGCTGCAACAACGACACTTACGAAGTTAAGGGTACAGCTCTCCTCTACTACAACAACTGTTCAATCAATGTCAACGGCGAAATCTACAAAGACAACCACATATTTTACAGAACCCAATTTTTTCTACCCCTCATAAGCAATTCCGAAGTAAGCGCAAAAACAATAACAAACAAACTAAGCCTCGACAAGCTTAGAAGCTATCAAACAGAAAGTCACGAAACAACATCAAAGAAAAACAACATTATTATCCTAACAACTTGTTCATTGAGCATCATATTTACCGCCGCCCTTGTTTACATCGCAAGGATAAGAACTAATTTTCAATTCACGCCTGATCTTCAACTAAACGTTCCAGCCCCTACGTCTTCCTTGGCCTTCACTTTACTCTACGGGGGAAGAGTTATGGAAACCCCCATAGCACAACCACCAACCAAACCCTCATAAGAATTATTATTTAAATATAGAATAAGCATTTTGTAGTTTG
Organism: Anastrepha fraterculus; assembly: GCA_037575425.1. Taxonomy (NCBI): domain Eukaryota; kingdom Metazoa; phylum Arthropoda; class Insecta; order Diptera; family Tephritidae; genus Anastrepha; species Anastrepha fraterculus. The sequence goes on from JAYXIM010022783.1 coordinate 115,852, forward strand.
AGTTCGTAAGAATTATAATACTATTAAAATATAGAATTAGCAAATTGTAATTTAATTGAGTTCATAAGAATTATTAAAATACAGAATAAGCAAATTTGCAATTAATTTATAAGCTTCATATCACCGATTGCCGAATTAACAAAAACTTGTAAAATGCTAATTAAGCAGTATTTACAATATTAAGAAATTGATTAAGTATTGAAACACAGAATAAGCAATTTTGTAATAAAGTTATAAGTTTCATTTTTAAACACTTTTAATAAAAGAGTCAGTTGTAATTCAGTAGTGAAAGAAAGTAGTGTATTTTTTTTTTCTATCCTTCAAAAGATAGGAACATAACTCGCGGCTATAAATTTGAACAAGATTACATTTGAGGTGTTAAGGAAGTCGGAAATTAGTGAAAAAATTTATGAAAATTACACTGTAGGGATAGACACGTATAGAGCAGAAATCGATAGGTTAATGAAGGACAATAATGTCATAGAACCGTTACACTTCACTACAAGGATTGAAGCTAGCATACGGACAGATACAACGGATCCTATATGGACCAAACAATATACAAGTAATATAAATGACATAAAATTCGTAAATAAGGAAATTTGCAAATTATTGAAAGAGGGAATAATACAAAAAAGCTACAGCCCATACAATTCACCCATGTTACCCGTACATAAGAAAGGTGTAGATAAGAGCGGAAACCCAAAAGACGTATGGTTATAGAATTAAAGAAATTAAACGAACACACGGTCACAGACAGATACGTAATACCAGACATAAATACATATTACCCTGCAAAACTTAGGGAATTTTCCACTACACTGGATTTGGAGTCCGGGTTTGGTCAAATTAAGATAAAAGAAAATGACAGAGAGAAAACAGCGTTTTGTGTGAATGAGGTAAATATGAGTTCATTCGAATGCCTATCGGATTGAAGAACGCCCCTATTTTCCAAAGATGTGTGGATGACATCCTGCGCGACCTCATAGGTAAATTCCCATATGTTTACATTGACGATGTAATCATTTACTCATCATCCTATAACGAGCATGTGAGACACATCCGAACTATTTTTAACGCATTAAATATTCCCTCTTTAAAGGTGTCCAATGAAAATTCAAAATTTTTCATGAAAGAGGTAGAATACTCAGGTCGGAATAAAATAAAAACTATAGAAAATTACACAATACCAGAAGCTCTCAAAGGCCTTAGAGGATTCTTAGGACTTACTGGATACTTCTTCTTTCTTCTTAATTGGCGCGATAACCGCTTCCGCGACTTTGGCCAAGCTTAACAAAGCGCGCCAGTCGTTTCTTTCTCGTGCTAACCGGCGCCAATTGGACACACCAAATGAAGCCAAGTCCTTCTCCACCTGATCTTTCCAACGCAGAGGAGGCCTTCCTCTTCCTCGTTTGGTATCAAACGGCTCGGAGAGGTCCTTCCCAATTCTGACAGCGCTGCTGGTGTTGAGCAACGTCATCTTACATAGCCGTATTAGTTTTGCGGGGATACCAAATTCAGACATCGCGGCATACAGGTAACTCCTTTCCGTACTGTCGAATGCAGCTTTGAAGTCGACGAAAAGATGATGTGTGTCGATTCTCCTGTCATGGGTCTTTTCCAAGATTTGGCGTATTGTGAATATTTGGTCGATGGTAGACTTTCCAGGTCTGAAGCCACACTGATAAGGTCCAATCAGTTGGTTGACGGTGTGCTTCAGCCTTTCACACAATACGCTCGCTAGGACCTTAAAGGCGATATTTAGAAGACTAATCCCGCGGTAATTGGCACAAATTGCAGGATCGCCCTTCTTATGGATTGGGCAGAGCACACTTAAATTCCAATCGGCAGGCATGCTTTCATCCGACTATATTTTGCATAGAAGCTGATGCATGCACCTTACCAGCTCCTCGCCGCCATGTTTGAATAGCTCAGCCGGCAGTCCGTCGGCGCCCGCGGCTTTGTTGTTCTTTAGCCGTGATATTGCTATTCTCACCTCGTCATGGTCGGGTAACGGAACGATAATTCCGTCGTCAACGATTGGGGTATCGGGATCTTCACATTCTCTATGACATGCGCAGCTGTCACTGTTTAACAGGTTCGAGAACTGTTCCCTCCATAATTTAATATTGCTCTGTACGTCAGTCACCAGATCGCCGTCTTTGTTCTTACAGGAAAACGCCCCGGTCTTAAAACCTTCTGTAAGCCGCCGAACTTTCTGATAGAATTTTCGGGCGTTGTTCCTGTTGGCCAGCATCTCAAGCTCAATTGTTTTTTCGGGCTCGCCGGAATCCGATTTCTTCTTCGGCGGAGGTACGTAGGGAACGAGAAGTGTTGCTCCATTGCTCGTGCATGCCGGTATGTTGGGCAGTGCTCTCTGAGAGCAGGAGTGAGAGTCGAGTGGTGAATCTTCTGGCTGTCTGTTGTGATTGCAGCCTTTCGATGTCAAACATTCTTTGCGTAGGTAGATGTACGTTTTTTGGTGCACAGAGGCGTGTGCGCAGTTTGGCTGCAACAAGGTAATGATCCGAGTCGATGTTGGCTCCTCGGATCGTACGTACATCTAATACACTAGAAACGTGTCTTCCATCTATCACAACATGATCGATCTGGTTTCGCGTTTTTCGATCAGGAGACCACCAGGTAGCTTGGTGTATTTTTTTATGCTGGAATCTGGTGCTGCAGACTACCATGTTTCAGGCCCCGGCGAAGTCGATCAGCCTCTGTCCGTTACCGGATGTTTCGTTGTACAGGCTGAATTTTCCGACTGTGGGACCAAAATATCCCTCGTTGCCCACCCTGGCATTGAAGTCGCCAAGCACGATTTTTATGTCGTGGCGGGGCAGCGCTCATAGGAACGTTCCAAGCGCTCATAGAAGGAATCTTTTGTCGCATCGTCCTTCTCTTCCGTCGTGGCGTGGGCGCAAATTAGCGAGATGTTAAAAAATCGCGCTTTGATGCGGATTATTGCGAGACGCTCGTCCACCAGAGTGAACGACAGTACTTGGCGACGAAGTCTCTCTCCCACAACAAATCCGACACCGAATTTGCGCTCCTTTACATGGCAGCTGTAGTAGACGTCGCAAGGTCCTATGTTTTTCTTACCTTGCCCCGTCCATCGCATCTCTTGGATGGCAGTGATGTCAGCCTTTACTCTCACGAGGACATCAACCAGCCGGGCAGAGGCACTTTCCCCATTAAGGGACCGGACATTCCAGGTGCATGCCCTCAAATCGTATTCCTTATTTCGTTTGCAGGGGCCGTCATCAGTGTTGGAAGTTCTCATCCGAGTCTTTGTTGCTGTTTTCATTGGGGGGGCTTTTTAAGTGGCGGGTCCCAAACCCAACGCACAACCACCTATGCTGGGATGCTTCGCCTTCTCACGTTAGCTCACTCCCGAACGGGTGTTCGGAAGCTAACCAGAGGATACGTGGGCTAATCCCGGCCGTTGTGAGCTGCTTGAACCATATGCAGAAGAATCGTCTTGGCCATTCCCAAGTGAATGGCGATCAGTAACTTTCCCCACTTGCGTGGACTTCTACACATGGAACCATCCTCCATCCTCCTACTGGATACTAAATATATAAAATTCGTGAAAAACTATGCAGCTCTAGCTAAACCCTTAATCATATCGGAAAAAATAAAAGTAAGAACACAAAAATTAGTTTAGACAAACGGCCATAGAAACCATAAATAAACTAAAAAACTGCTTAAAGGAGCAGGTAGAATTATACCAGCCAAATTATGAGAAAGCTTTTGAACTCACTACAGACGCTTCCAATAAAGCCATTGGAGCTCTTCTGAGTCAAATTAAAAATCCAATTTATTTTTTATCACGCACACTCAGTATCACAGAGTAAAATCATAGTACCAACGAGAAAGAGTTACTCCCTATTATATGGTCGCTACAAAAATTACGAAATTACATATACGGCATAGCCGACTTAACCATATATACCGACCATCAATCGCTTACTTACGCCATATCGGATAAGAATTCGAATCATAAACTAAAGAGATGGAAAAATATTATCGAAGATTATGGAGCAAAAGTCGTGTATAAACCAGGCGCACAGAATGTTGTAGCTGACGCCTTGTCACGACAAATAATTAAGACATACTGTACACTCATCTGATAGTTCATACAACGACATAATCAAGGCAGTACGCCAACCGCTAATTGCATACGGTATCCAAATAAAGGGTGGGCCATGTAAAATTTGCTTTTTGAATCGGCTATAAAAAAAAAACGTATCAATATTTTTTCAAACTTTTTTTTTTATTTTGAAGATTAAACATTGTTATTTATGAATAAATGACTGCGTTCAAATGACTGCCGCGACTGGCTTTACAGTAGGCCATTCGATCAACCCAATTTTTAAGCACATTTTCGATTGTTTGGGCTCCAATTTCGTGAATGGCAACTGCGATTTCGTGTTTTAAAGCATCTGTCCTTAACGGCTCCCCACAAAAAATAGTCCAACTGGCTTAAATCACAACTCCGAGGCGGCCAATTGATATCGGAATTTCGGCTGATTATTCGGTTTTCAAAAACGGTAGCCAAAAGTTCGAGTGTAAGTTTGGCAGTGTGACAAGTTGCACCGTCCTGTTGAAACCAAATGTCGTTCATGTCATCCTCTTCAATTTTTGGAAACAAAACTCGTTCAGTATGTCACGGTAACGCTCGCCATTTACTGTAACCGCGGCTCCTCGCTCATTTTCGAAAAAAAAAATGGCCCGATGATGCCGCCAGACCAAAAACCGCACCAAACAGTGACTCGTTGTGGATGCATTTGCTTCTCTACAGTAACGTGTGGATTGTCTGATCCCCAAATCCGACAATTTTGCTTATTGACGTAGCCACCGATGTGAAAATGAGCTTCATCAGAAAAGATGATTTTTCGGTAAAAATGCTCATCTTCGGTCAAACGATTTTCTGCCCATTGAGCGAACCGAAAACGCATTGGATGGTAATTAGGCTTCAGTTCATGCACCAATTGAACTTTGTAAGCCTTCATACCGAGGTCTTTATGCAAATTCTCCTCAAAGAAGTGCGTGAAATGTTCAATTCTTGAGAACGATAACGAGTTGAGGTTGTTGGATGTTCACGCACATTTTCGGCTACAGCAGCAATGTTTTCGGGTGTACGCACTGTAGGAGCACGTTCACGTGCTGTTTTATCCATTAACGATCCACTTTCACGAACACGATTAACAAATTGATCCACAAACTGTCTTGTTGGCAAATCTTTTTTTTGGAATTTTTTTTTTCAAATTTCTCACAGTTTGAGTAGAAGACTCACCACTTTGGAAATAGGTTCTCAATATTTCCCAATTTCGTTTAAGCGTATAGCGTCCCATTTCGGGAATGTCAAACCTTTAAGTAAATTATGCAGACATTTGACATGTCATTTGTGTTACCATTCTCAAAAACATAGGTGGTTCAAAAAACAAACGCTACATGGCCCACCCTGTAGAATTGATACCAAACACTCAAAAGAATGAGACAAGTTCGTGTATTATATTTCAAAGTAAAATACGTCACACAATAACCTTTACTGACGAAAATTATCTGATATCCGAGTTAAAAAGGTTTTTGGAGCCAAAAACAATCGCAGCAATACATACAACAGCTGAGGATTTATTTAGATACGGACAAGTTATAAAAAAAATTCACAGATATAGAATTCGTATATACACCAAATAAACTCGAAGACGTATCACAACCAGATAGATAGTTAGAATTAGTTAAACAAACACACGAACGAGCACACAGGACATACAAAAATAATGTAAAAGAACTATTAGAACAATACTATTGGCCGAACACAAAACAACAATGTAAGGCATACAACAAAAAGTGCACAGCTTGTCTTTACGGCAAATACGAACGGAATCCCACATGAGATTCATTAAAAGAATCACACGCACCAACACAACCAGGAGAATATTTGCATTTATATATTTATTTTAATGAACAAAAAACATATTTAGTAGCCGTAGATAAATTCAAAATACATAACTATCAGACAATTAGACGCAAGAACAGAAATGGGCAAAATAGTAGAAAAAATTCTTATCAACAATTTTCCGAACTGTAAACGACTCATGAAAGATAACGAAAGTAGTCTGAATACACCAATGTTAAAACAAATGTGTATAAAATACAATATCAACAAAACACAGATACCAATATATACATCAAAGGCAAACGGTCAGGTAGAACGAACGCACAATTCCATATCAGAATTGGCAAGAATATTAAAAATAAATGATTCAACATCAGCAACCGAGGAGCTATTGTAGCTATAAAGGAACACCACAACCCATTCCGTTACAGAAGAAAGAAACCAAATGATATATGGTACATTTTACCCTAATAACATACAGCAAGGAAGACATAGTAAAAAAATTAAAAGACGCATCGGAGAAAGCATTAGAATGTTTAAACCAGGGAACTAGACACCGAACTTTCAAACAAGGGGACCAGATATTGGTGTTAAGGACAAACATCAGAAGTAAAAGCGACAACCGTTACAAAAAGTACTTTGTGCAGGAAGATCGTGAGGACACGTTTTTTATTAAGGAAGGAAAATTTATCCACAAGACAACGTAAAAAATTACACAGTTACAGGAGACGACAATGAATTGTCTGATATTACTAGCCATGGCCATCATAATCGCAATTCAAGCAGAGGGAGACACAAAAGATAACAACCATAACTAACAGGAAATATATTCTAACTAGAACAGACGATTCATGTTTATTTGAAGAATTCAAATTTTTATTCTACGTAACTAATTGACAAAAAATTACCACATCATCCGAATAAATATTTAATAAGAACTAAAAATCCTATCATTGCTATTTACAAATATCCCATCATAAATAATCATTGTAAACTATTTAAATTCACACCACTTAGAACTAAGCATGTAAAAATTTTCACCGATAAGGAAATTATCTTTTGCAACTTTATTTACACTCGAGTGAATAACTGTAAAAATTATTTAGGTAAGAACAAGGAACAAACATTAATTCGGTATAAATCGGGGTGATTTAATTTAGGAACGGGAGAGTTAAGGAATGATTTCCATCACAAATAATAAATAGAAATAGTTAAGTAAATTCTAACTATAATCATGCAATCAGTCAACGAAAGATAAACATAAGGTATAAATACGACTGTCAAATATGTTGGCAGTCAGCCCAGTATTAACATAGTGTTAAGAACTACCCCAAAATTCAATTCAGAAAATTAATTCTTATATTTTTCCAAAGTCAAGCAAATCTGAACTATCTTCCACGTCTTTAACTGGCGATCCTGCCAGGAGTATCATATACATTGATGCTCCAGTGAGCGGACCAAAAAATAGTCATCCTTGTCGCAGCAAAGACATACCTACATACATAGATAATCCTTCATAATAAAGGACAAAATTTTATGTAAAAAAATTAAAGGCTGTAAGGAAAAGAAGTGAAAATACAGTGAACAAAGAAATAAAAAATTTAGTGATAGAAAAACTATTCGTATTTCTTTCATTAAGAAAATAAAAACAGTGATCTAATTCTCATAGAAAGGAGCATATGATAAAATCTTGGAGAAACGTAATAAACTTAATACACAAAGAAATTTGGACACCATTGACGTTAGGGAACAAATCGACGTGAACACTTAGATTCAGCAGATGGCCTATTTGCAAGTAATGCTTCAGAGTATCCAAGCAGAAAATGCAACATTAAGAGCAAGAATAGATCAGATCCAAGTTAACCCAGTAATGATTCCACAAGCAGCAGAACTATTGGAACCAGTCAACATAACTTATACCAATCCAACCGATATCAACCTAGACGTTTTTAAAGCACTACCGGTATTTGACGGCTACATTTCCAAATACCGCGTATGGAGGGAAGATGTCTCTAGACTTATGGATGGAATTAGTAATCATAGGAATTCCAGCAGATACGTGGAAGCTTTATCAATTATAAAAACTAAAATACAAGGTGCAGCAGCTGACGTGTTGACCAACCATAACATAATATTTAATTTTGAAGCAATCAGGAATAGATTGGACTACACCTATATGCTTATCAACGACCTTTATATGTGTTGCAGGACGAGATGAAGAGACTCACACAAGGTAAACACAATTTAAGTGAATTCCATGACAACGTGGAAAATATCTATGTCTGGTCATAGCCAAGAAGTGACCAAAGTAATGACCGATGAGGCAACACAAGAAGCGGAAACAGTGTTTAAGGATGGAAAAAATAACCCATATATTCGTTCCACTCTATACGGAAATTCTATAAGGGATTTAGAGCATGCATTTGTAGTAGCCCGTACCATAGAGCACGATGACGAACATCGAAAGTTACGTCTATGCTATGCACAACAGAACATTCATCCAACCAACAATAAACACTACTATGAAAAACAACATCACAAGAGGCGTCCCATGTATCAGCAGGTATACAACTATAACCAGCCGCCAGCACAATTACCAAAACCAGAATCCATGGACACAACGTCCAGAAACACAACATTCAGGCAACCAACTCAGCAACATTAACGACTACAACGACGTGAATAGAAACAATAAAAATTGGAAAAGACCAAGAGGTAACAGTTGCCAGTCCACCAATTAATACCAACAACCAAAACTCATGCGGAACAACAACTTAACATCCGAAGAATACAACTCTAGCACAATTGTAGAGACCGGTTAGACAAAATCATTTAGTAATTAAGTTTGTATTTAAACTAATAAACGGGTTGCTCAGTATAGTAAAGAATGATGGGAAAGTAAATAATAATGCTTTAGTAGATACAGGCGCCCTCGGGGGAACTTGATATCCCTAGGAGGCGCGACCCCAGGTGGTGGATAGGGGAACGCCTCCCAGATATGGGTGGTAGAAGGACATTTCCCGCGAACCACACAGGTCGAAGATGTGAACTTCGTTAAAAAACTCCCTTAACCCAAGGTGTGATGCGACCCCGTGCCTATTGGGTCTGTTTGGCAGCCGGAGGACAAAATTAGGCTGTCTTCTAAAGGAGCCCTCCTGACACCAGGCTACCTCAGGTTGTAACTGTGGCCTTACCATGGTATGGGGCGCTACCATGGCTGACCAACTATTTCCCCGATATCCTCTTTGGTCACCGCACATGGCGACATATGCAGCCCTCTGGCGGGGCAGGTGATCGTACGAAACAGTGTATATACATATATTGAACCAAGATAAAAAACAAAAATCGGATAGCATCCACAAACGGACAGACAAGAACACGGACAAACGGATGGACACAAACCCAAAACGGACGAAGAAGCGGGCGCTCCCATTGCCACAACAGATGGACACATGAACAACACGGACCGACAATAACGAACTGAGGAGGTTGGGAACTTCCTCAGAGGATGAACTCTTGGCCTCCAGCCAAGAGACAGTTGATGGCAAAGCTGTGGGACACAGCACGCCATTAACCCTAAATCAACCATCCACATCCGCTGATGCCAAGGGGCAAAAGCGTCAAAACGTTAAAAAAGGCCCGTCCAGGTATAAGCTTTACCAGAGGTATCTGGCTATTCTCGGCAGAATAAGCAAAAATGAGGCCGAAGGGAAAGCTCATCCAAAGGACGCGGCCAAAAAGGCAAGGTGCCAAAAGGTGGTCGATGAGTACCTGGCGTTCCAGGCCACTCAGAAGGCAAAATCCGTGAAACGCAATCGTTCACAGCGACAAACCCTCGAAGAAACACAAGGTGTCGGTTCACACCGCATCAGTACCAAAGCCAAACGTACATTTATTGAGATGGCACGGGATCACCTGCAAATAGCGTTGGTTGATGAATTAACTAACCGCGGTAAACCTGCATCGGAGAAGAGGTCCGAAATTGAGGCACGGCTGTCTCGCATTGTCGTCGATCACGTCATGGCAATCCCGAAGGGTCAAGTGCCAGGATTTGATTCAATGGAGGTGGTCCGCGGATACAGGGTGATCAAATGCGATGATCAACTCTCTCTGAACTTCCTGCAAACAGTTGTGGGCAAGATCCAGAATGACTGGGAAGATTTGAGGCTCAAACTAATCCCGGCCAGTGAAATCCGTCGACGGCCGAGGGATCGCACCTGGATACCGAACATGGAGTTCGATGCTAAGCAAATAATTCCATACTTGCAGGCACACAACCGCACTGTTCCGATGGATGACTGGAGCATCATCAAAGCGGAGGCTTTGCAAAAGAACAGTGTGTCCTTCCTTCTCCAAATACACTGTGGAACAAATTCAGGTTAGCAAAAATTAGGTCCATTCTGAGAGTGGCGCGTGAAAATAGAGGCGAAATTAGAAGACCCGTATCGCACCGTTTGTTTATGTTAGTTCGAATTTTTTTTTAATCGGCCTTTGAAGTTTGCAGCCAAATGCCGATTTTCAGTATATTGTTTATATGGTTTTTTGGCTATAACTCGTCGACTAATTGATATTTTTTCAATCTGTAAAAGTCAAATTATTGCTAGAGACCTGTGCAACAATTACAATTTTTGAAAAAATTGATTTCGAAAATTTTTGTGGTACTTATGAAGCAAAATGTTGGAAAAATTATTTTTTTTTTATGTTTTTTGAAAATATTTTCCACAAAACTAAGTCTTTTTTGCATTTTGTGTGGTCTATAATATGCTTCTCAGTTTCTTAAATAAATGTAATTTGAAAAGAAAATTACGGGATTAAATACTTTGGCAGCTACTTAGACGAAAGTCACAAAATGTTCGAAAAATTAACGTTTTCCTTATTATTTCTTAATATCTGGCAAGCAACTCATTGTTTTTCGCTTTTTTTCTTATCTAAAATATAGTTTTCAATCCATCACATAAATATCATGGAAAAAAATATAGTATCAGTCGAAAATTTGTGCGATATACACACATTCATTACATAAAACTAATGTAAAAAAAAACCAAAATTCCTGGTAAACACATAGTAATTAAAAATCCCCAAAACCATTAAATAAATATCGATTTCGTAGGAGAAGTAATTAAAAAGGGAAGTTTCAAGAATTAGGAACATTCCAAAAACAATTAAAGAAAAGGAAATGATAAGTATGGATTAAAAAAGGGATTTTCCGAGAAGAAAGCATGTTCCAAAAATAATTAAGGAAAAGGAAATTCCCAGAATACAATTAAGAAAGGGAATTTCCAGGAACAATCAATAGCTATTAAAATAATATTTGTAAACATTTGTGTTGAAATCTCAATGATTAAAATAGCAGTTTAATTAAGTGTAATATTTATTGATTAAATAACGGTTATAATGTATTAGAAAAGAAGCACGCAGTGCTCTTAGCAAAAGTCGGCAGACAACTGAAAAAAACAAAATTCCATTTCCCATACTATGACCCACACAATATTCATACCGACAGGAGAGGGGGTCCAAATAGTCCGGTACAGGTATTTCGGCGAATTGTTTACTACTTGCCCTTGCCATGATCATAATCTACTGGCATAGCGACATTTAAGCACGTTTTGCGACTTGTAGACCTTATTATTTACAACTTGTTATTTCAAGAGTGGAAACTTTCAAATTACAACAGCATGAGAACTAAAAAATTTAACAATCTGCATGCGAACTAATTTCAAAAATAAAGATTCAGTTAAGACTCGAAACTCAGCCGAAGCTGATGTCTTTTAATTTTCGCTCGGTCGTGATAAAATTTGCTATTCATTCTTTTGGAACCTATTTCATTTTGTGAGTGATTTAAGTTAAGTGTATCATGTAAGAAAACTCAGTAGGCCCTTCCTTTAAGGCCGGAGAAGATTTAATTTTTGAAATTGTCACTGAATATATTTTAGTTTTTAAATGTCGAAGAGCTGAATAAAACGTTTATGAAATAAAGAAAATTCGAAAGGCCATTTCCTTTCAGGTCAGAAGTGGGATACTGACTCCTATTTTTTTGTATGAATGCGCATAAATTCGTGCTTTGTTATGCGCGTTGGCAAGATGCATATATGGCGTAGTGTATAAAATGCATGCGACGGTCGTGGGAAAAAAACTATGAGCAGATTAATACGTGCGTGTTAATGTGTGGAAAGCGAGAGTTGAAAGGGAGCAAGAAACAAGCAGATATACAAAAAAAAACGAGTGGTGCAAGCGTGTACGAATGTACATATTGTGCGGGGAAAATGCCGAAAATAGTGAATTTAAGAGTGGAACAACTTAAAACGCTGCTGCGTGAACGGAAAAAACCTACGACTGGTTCTAAGGCAGAACTAGTCCAGCGGTTATGCGATTTTGAAAACAGTGACGAAATAAATATGGACGAAAGGTGTACAATGCAAGAGCAAATTAACGAGTTGCGGGAAATGATGCAAGGCATCACTACTTTGCTGCAACAACAAAGCCGTGAGCAACGACCAAGTGTAGAACAAACGGCCGCGAGTGTAGAAACTACAACTACCCCGGTATCAATGGTAGATTCTTCGAGTGCAAGGTGTTCGGTGAAAGAGATTGCTGAAACTTTACCTACCTTTGATCCAACGAATGAACTTTCTTTGCCGGTTGAAAAATTTGTGGAACGTGTTAATCAAGCGCATAGTGCCTATCAGTGGAACGAAAGAAGTTTAATGCTAGCAGTTTTTAGCAAGTTGAAAGGTGTTGCCAAACTATGGTTAGATGCTTCACATGAGTGATACTCGAATTGGACAATTTTCGCGGAAAGGTTAATAGAAGAATTCGGTACTAAGCCAAACGAGGCAGAGATACATTACAAAATGAACAGTGCGGTGCGTAAATTTGATGAAAAAGTCGTGGAATATTGTTTTCGTATGAGTGCCATTGGGCAGCGATATAATTTGAGTGAATCAGCGATTATAAAATATACGCGGAACGGATTACGAAATCGGGAACTGCAAACGGCAATTGCTCCAATGCGATTTGATTCGATGAGACACTTGCGCGAAACGCTTGACGCGTATGATAAAAATCGTAATAGTACTCCAGGTTTGAAGTTTGAACAAAACAAAAATAGAAACACGAATAATGACGGGAATAAAGGTAGCGCTGAGAATAAAAGTAAGATAAAGTGTTATAATTGTTTTGAATAAGGTCATATAGCGACCAGATGTTCTAAGCCACTACGAAAAGCGCAGTATGGTGATGGTCAGAAAGTTGACCCGAAGGTTGAGGCTGTGGAGCGTAATAAGAGAAATGCTACAATGACAAACCGTAAAGTCGAGTGCGATGAGGAATTTTGTATTAAACTGGTGTATGTTAAAAATCAAGCAATAAAAACATTCGTGGACACAGGAAGTGAATGCAGCATGATACGGAAATCATGTGCTGATAAATTCGAAATTGAAACAGAGCCTTGCGTGTTAAAAATAAAGGGCATATGTGGAGGTGCGCGGTATGCAAGTGAGTTGATGAAAACTGAAATAAAAATTGACAGCGTAAAAGTAAATGTAATACTATATATAGTGGATGACGAGTTGTTAACGTCAGATGTATTGCTTGGAAAAGAGATTTTCAATCGGAATATTGTCGCGCACATAAACAGTGGACAATTGAAATTCGAATATCTACCGATCGCGGAAAATCGAGAAACGACGGTATCTGAACGCAAAGTTATAAATGAAAATCAAATAATATGAGGAGAACTTGAAAGTGCGCAGACGGGAAAGCTAATCAAACTGTTGAACGAGTACAATGATATATTTGCAAATAATATCAGTGAGATAGGAGAGACAAATGCATTATCCATGAAAATTAAGTTAGATACTAATGTACCAATTGCACAAAACCCATACCGTATACCAGAGCCGAAAAAAGTGTTGGTTCAACAGATGATTAGAGAGTTATTAGTTAACGATATAATAGAAACGTCAGAATCTGAATATGCGAGTCCAATTGTACTCGTGAAAAAGAAAAATGGAGAATCGAGATTGTGCGTAGATTATCGTAAGGTGAATCAACATACCCGAAAAGAAATTTATCCAATGTCGCATATTGAAGAACAGCTTCATGAAGCAAAACGTTATAAATATTTCACAGTATTAGATATGCATAGTGGGTATTATCAGATACCGATACATCCAGATAGTCGTAGATATACTGCGTTCGTAACCACAGAGGGGTTGTATCAGTTTAAACGAATGCCGTTTGGGCTAAAGAATGCCCCAGTAGTCTTCCAACGCTTGATGGCAAAGGTAAAAGAACGAACACAGAATGGAGATATGGTGAACTACATGGATGACATTATGATAGGGGGTTCAACTGTCGATGAAATGTTGGCCAAATTGAAGCGTGTACTTGATGCATTAATTTTACTTTGAATTTGAAGAAATGCGAGTTTGCAAAAGAAACAATTGAATTCTTGGGCCATACATTAACTCCAAGCGGAATTAGTCCAGGTACAGCAAAAACAATAGCTATTACAAATTTTTCAATACCTAAGAATATAACTGAAGTACGACAATTTCTGGGGTTGAGTGGATACTTTAGAAAGTTTGTGGCAGGGTATGCCATTAAATCAGAGCCACTGCGACGTTTACTTTGTAAGGAACAAAATTTTCGATGGGGCGAAGAACAGCAAAGGGCTTTCGATGAGCTGAGGTTGGCGCTGGTGTCCAAACCGGTGATGACGTCATATAGAATTGAAGCCAAGCATGAGATCCATACCGATGCAAGTTCCATTGGATTAGCTGGCGTGTTATTGCAACTTGAAGAAGACGATTGGAAGCCGGTAGTATATTTTAGTCGATCCACGAGCGAAAATGAGAAAAAGTATCATTTTTACGAGTTGGAGACTCTTGCAGTAGTGGAAACACTAGAGCGTTTTAAATATTATGTCTACGGGAAAGAGGTTACTGTAATAACCGACTGCAATGCAATCAAAACAGCAATGGCCAAGAAAGAGCTCATCCCGCGCATAGCGCGCTGGTGGCTCAAAGTGCAAGAGTACGACATAAAAATAGAGCATCGTTCCGGTAAGCGGATGGAACATGTCGACGCGTTGAGTAGGTCCCCAGTAGAAGCATCGCGTGAAGTGGACGAAGCGTCCTTGTGTGTCTTGAAAACAGGTATAGACGAGCAGGACTGGTTATTTAGTATGCAGATACAGGATGTTGATGTCAAGCAAATAGTCGATAAAGTGAAGTCAAAAGATATTAAAACGTTAGATGAATATATACTTGAGAATGGTCGATTGTACAAGAAACATGGAGGTGCGAAATTGTGGGTTGTACCAAAGGCACTTCGATCAAAAGTTCTGTATGGTTGTCATAATAATGCAGGTCACTTAGGTGTTGACAAAACTATCCAGCGACTACTGAGTTATTTATGGTTTCCAAGGATGAGAAATTATGTCAAATCGTACATCAAGTCGTGTGTAGAATGCGCCTATAACAAAGATCGAGGAGGGCGAAGAGAAGGGGAATACCATTTCGACGATATAGAACCAATTCCGTTCAAGACAGTGCACTTAGATCATTTAGGTCCATTCCCTAAAAGTAAACAGAGAAACGAGCATCTGCTGGTCTTAGTTGATGCCTTTACAAAATTCACAGTCATACGAGCGGTCAAGAGTACCAAGACCAAACCTGTACTAGAAATAATAAACGAAGTTAGTAGTTACGTCGGTATGCCAGCACGAATTGTGACAGACAGAGGTACCGCTTTCACTTCGAAAGAATTCACGAAATATTGCAACGACAACTGTATAAAACACATCAAGAATGCTGTGCGTACTCCCAGAGCAAACGGACACGCAGAACGAGCAAACAGAACCATTTTGTCAATGCTGTTGCCAATTACCACCGAAGATAGATGTTGGGACGAAAGGTTATGAGAAATACAGTGGGCAATAAACTCAATGAAAAACAAAACTACTACTAAGACACCTCAAGAGCTACTGTTGGGTTACGCCCCCCGAGATGTCCTACAAAACAAAATATTATTAGCAATACAAGACGAACATTGTGCAGTTAACGATACTGATTTGGAAGAGGACCGACGCACGGCAGCAGTCAAAATCAACGAGGCAAGACAAAAAGCCAAACTCAAATATGACAATCAGCACAATAAACCAACAGTATACAATGTAGATGATTTGGTGCTCGTCGACAATGAACCAATGAGTACCGGGCATTCACGAAAATTAGAGCCACATTACAAAGGACCATTCATAATCACGGCATCTCTTGGTAATGATCGGTATGTGGTTGAGGACTTGCCAGGTTCACACAGGAAGCAGAGACATTATTCATCGGTGTACGCATCTCATAAGCTGAAATTGTGGTGTAACCTACCACCATGCGACGATATCGAAACAGACGAAGATGAGACTACAGGAGAATCTACGGAACCTGAGCGAGGTCGCACCAGTATGTCAGGAGAGGCCGAGTGTAAGAAAACTCAGTAGGCCATTCCTTTAAGGCCGGAGAAGATTTAATTTTTGAAATTGTCACTGAATATATTTTAGTTTTTAAATGTCGAAGAGCTGAATAAAACGTTTATGAAATAAAGAAAATTCGAAAGGCCATTTCCTTTCAATCAGTTTCATAAAAATAACAAAAAAAAACATTCTATAATGTATATTGTATTAAAAATGTCGGAACCAACATGTAAAATGAACCATTTTTGTAATATTTGTGGGCGTTTCATAGTAAGCGATGAAAAATGCGGCAATGTGACTGATTCTTTTTTGGAAATCTATAGACAATATTTCTCGCAAGAGTTTATCAATGACGTAAACTATGCCCCTAAAAAAGTTTGCTTTAATTGCTATTCAAGTCTTATGCAATGGAAAAGTGAAAAGAAGAAGGCTGTGCCATTTGGTGTACCAATGATGTGGTCAGATAATAGCCCACATCAAGAAGAAAATTGCTATGGATATACCAACTACAATAAAACTTTGAATAGAAGGAAAACAAAGAATAAAACTTATGTAGCAGTGTCAAGTGTCCAATTACCATTACCGCACTCAGAATTCGTTCCAGTACCAACATACCGAAGTACTGATCTTCAAACAGGTACCAGTACTACAACCACCGCTGCTACACCCATGGATTTCTCCTCAGAATTCAACCCTGGCGAAGGTACATACTATAAAACATCAAAGGACCCAATCCTAATAACACAAAACCAATTGGATGGAATTGTTGCAAATTTGTATTTGACTCAGAAAAAATCAGAACGACTGGCTTCATTTTTGAAAGGAAATAATTTGCTGACGAAAGGTACAAAAGTAACAGCATATCGAAAACGCCAAAAAGAGTTACAAAAGTTCTTCAATGTCAATGATGCAAAAAGTTTCGCTTATTGCAACGATATTGAAAAGTTAATGGAGGCGATAGGGTTAACCTATAAAAAAGATGATTGGCGTCTCTTTATCGATAGTTCACTTAAAAGTTATGCTTTTGCACAAGACAAATAGAATGCCTTCTGTTCCGATTGCGTATAGCGCTGACACTAGTGAAACTTTCGATAAATTGAAAGACATTCTGGAAGTAGTCAAATATAACGAACACCAATGGCGCATTTGCTGCTACTTCAAAGTAGTTTCCTTGATTACAGGCTTAACAGCATCTGGCCGTCCAAAATATCGGTGTTTTTTGTGCGATTGGGATTCACGATACGGAGAAGGTATTAAAGGAAGAAACCAGTACAAACAACATCACTGGAGTAGTCGAATTGGGCGAAAATGGCCTAATGACAATAGGCTACACGAAAGTCTTGTTCCTGAAATGAAAATTTTGTTGCCGTTGCTCCACATTAAACTTGGCATTGCTAAAAATTTTTTGAAATGTATCGCAAAAAGACCAGCAGTATTCAACCGCTTGAAAGACATTTTCCCAAGACTAAGTAAGGCCAAAATTCAGGAAGGGGTTGTTTATGGTCTCGACATACGGAAACTAATGAGTCGTCAAGATTTTGAGCAAGTTCTGACAGACCGAGAATTAAATGCATGGCTCGCATTGAAAGCAGTCATCAAAGGACTTTTGGGTAAAGAACGCGAAGAAAACTACAGGCAATCTGTTGCAAACATGTAGGCAGCTTTCGCTGAAATTGGGGTTAATATGTCATACAAAATTCATCTCTTGCATCAGCATCTTGAAAAACTCTCTCAACAGTTGCCAACTGAATCTGATGAGCAAGGCGAACGTCATCACCAAACTGCGCTTCCATTTGAAATAAGGTAACTATAGAGTGTGCATATTTTGAATTCCTAGATTTTTCTAATATCTTGGTCAGAGTGCACAATTTAAACATGTTAACGATTGAAAACTATTTTCGTTTCAGGTACAGAGGAAAGAAATCTCCAGATGCGATACTCGCTGAAATTTGTTGGTGGTATAAAAACACCTTTGAAGAAGAGGAAGACGAGGAAACAGAGGAAGAAGGGGAAGACACAGATGAAAATCCAGAACATCTGTTGGACGAAATAATCGATCTCTCTGATGATGATGACGATGACCAAGATATTAGAGAGAGCAGTGATGTTGATCCACAGCCGCCTGCTAAACGGCAGCTGGCCAAATTATTAATTTAATTTATTTTATTTTTCTACTTAAAACTTTTCATTATTAACATTTCAAAATTATATTTTTTTCCATATTTTTATATTTTCTTTTTCTATGTTTCTTCAAAACCAACACTGAACAAAATTGGTAAATAAAAAATGAGAAATAAATTAATATTAAGCTCAAAAAACGCAAGTTTTGTATTATGACTGTATGCCTAAAGCGCAAATTATCGACTAAAACAATTTTTTTTCAAATGAAATTCAATAAAGAAACTGAGAAGCATATTATAGACCACAAAAAAAGTAAAAAACACTTAGTTTTGTGGAAAATATTTTCAAAAAACATGAAAAAATAATAATTTTTCCAACATTTTGCTTCATAAGTACCACAAAAATTTTCGAAATCAATTTTTTCAAAAATTGTAATTGTTGCACAGGTCTCTAGCAATAATTTGGCTTTTACAGATTGAAAAACTATCAATTAGTCGACGAGTTATAGCCGAAAACCCATATAAACAATGTACTGAAAATCGGCATTTGACTGCAAACTTCGAAGGCCGATTAAAAAAAAATTCGAACTAACATAAACAAACGGCGCGATACGGGTCCTTTAATTTCGCCTCTATTTTCACTCGCCACTCTCAGAATGGACCTAATTTTTGCTAACCTGAATTTGTTCCACAGTGATATCGGAGGAGAGCATCGAGCCACTGGGAAAAGTGGACAACAAACTTCGGTTCGGCGTCAGGAAAACGCAACTGAAGATATTCCGCTCAGCAAATCCGGAGGAGGATCAGGACTAGGTGGACGGCGCCAACGAGTTGCTCACGGGCATGCAACTTGACGACTCCGCTTCTACCAAAAACGATGACGCTAACGAGCAGCATCCGGGAGTGCAGCTTGGTGACGTCGTCAAATTGTAAATCGACCAGTAGCATGGGTCTTAAGGTTGTCCAAATAAACCTGCAGCACTCCCGGACTGCAACGAACAACCTAACCGTTCTCCTGGCGGAGGAGGACGTCGACATCGCATTAATGCAGGAACCCTGGGTGCGAAACATCGAGGTGAAGGGGTTTACTGGAAACAACCACAACCTTTTCTACAAACGGATTGAAGGTAACCCCAGATCTTGTATTGTAGCTAAAAAACATTTAACAGGATGTGACGGATGTGGAGGTAGAAGCCGCTGACGGTGTCGGCATTATGCTGGCTTCCATCTGCATGGCGCATGATCGGCCAGCACCACCTGAGGAGACTCGTCGGCTTGTGCGTGAAGCTTGAAATAAGAACCTGCTACTCGGAGGCGATGCCAACGCAAGGCACTCTCTATGGAGCAGCTCGGAGACGAACGAACGAGGTGAGTCTTTTTACGACTTTATCATTAATTCTAACCTGACGGTATGTAACAGAGGGAACCCCCCACTTTCACCTTTCCTAGTACGGAGTACTTTAGGGGGTGGGCGGAAGTGATTGATGTTACTTTACTGTCCGAAAACAGTTCAGTAAGGGTAGACAAATGGAGGGTTTCCAACAAAAATTCTTTCTCGGATCACAACTTGATCCTTTACGAGCTGGATCTGAGGGTGGCTACACCCTTACCGCATCGTAACTCACTAAGACCTGGTTGGAAAAAGTTTTTGAAATGTATCGCAAAAAGACCAGCAGTATTCAACCGCTTGAAAGACATTTTCCCAAGACTAAGTAAGGCCAAAATTCAGGAAGGGGTTGTTTATGGTCTCGACATACGGAAACTAATGAGTCGTCAAGATTTTGAGCAAGTTCTGACAGACCGAGAATTAAATGCATGGCTCGCATTGAAAGCAGTCATCAAAGGACTTTTGGGTAAAGAACGCGAAGAAAACTACAGGCAATCTGTTGCAAACATGTTGGCAGCTTTCGCTGAAATTGGGGTTAATATGTCATACAAAATTCATCTCTTGCATCAGCATCTTGAAAAACTCGCTCAACAGTTGCCAACTGAATCTGATGAGCAAGGCGAACGTCATCACCAAACTGCGCTTCCATTTGAAATAAGGTAACTATAGAGTGTGCATATTTTGAATTCCTAGATTTTTCTAATATCTTGGTCAGAGGGCACAATTTAAACATGTTAACGATTGAAAACTATTTTCGTTTCAGGTACAGAGGAAAGAAATCTCCAGATGCGATACTCGCTGAAATTTGTTGGTGGTATAAAAACACCTTTGAAGAAGAGGAAGACGAGGAAACAGAGGAAGAAGGGGAAGACACAGATGAAAATCCAGAATATCTGTTGGACGAAATAATCGATCTCTCTGATGATGATGACGATGACCAAGATATTAGAGAGAGCAGTGATGTTGATCCACAGCCGCCTGCTAAACGGCAGCTGGCCAAATTATTAATTTAATTTATTTTATTTTTCTACTTAAAACTTTTCATTATTAACATTTCAAAATTATATTTTTTTCCATATTTTTATATTTTCTTTTTCTATGTTTCTTCAAAACCAACACTGAACAAAATTGGTAAATAAAAAATGAGAAATAAATTAATATTAAGCTCAAAAAACGCAAGTTTTGTATTATGACTGTATGCCTAAAGCGCAAATTATCGACTAAAACAATTTTTTTTCAAATGAAATTCAATAAAGAAACTGAGAAGCATATTATAGACCACAAAAAAAGTAAAAAACACTTAGTTTTGTGGAAAATATTTTCAAAAAACAAACATTCTTTCTCGGATCACAACTTGATCCTTTACGAGCTGGATCTGAGGGTGGCTACACCCTTACCGCATCGTAACTCACTAAGACCTGGTTGGAAAAAGTTTAAAAATGTAGTAAACAATAGATTGGGAGAAGTTCCGATCAGCCAAATAATTCTCACGGAAAACCTTGAGAGTAGGGTTACAACATTGGAGAAGACATTCAGTAGGGCCTACAAGACGTCGTGTCCAATTATATATATATATAATTGGCGCGTACACCCTTTTCGGGTGTTTAGCCGAGCTCCTCCTCCCATTTGTGGAGGGCGTCTTGATGTTGTTCCACAAACGGAGGGACTTACAGTTTCAAGCCGAAACGCAATCGTTCACAGCGACAAACCCACGAAGAAACACAAGGTGTCGGTTCACACCGCATCAATACCAAAGCCAGCCAAACGTACATTTATTGAGGCAGATATTATTATGAGCAGCTTTTTCATGACAGAAATACACTCGGAGGTTTGCCATTGCCTGCCGAGGGACGACCGCTATTAGAAAAAGGAGATGCGAACCAACGTTCTCTCTGTTGATTCCGAATGGTAATCACGCACCAACCTTCAATTAAATATAGCAAAAAAACATTTTCTCCCTGGTGGAGCAATGAGGTCTCGAAATTAAGGGAAGAAGCCAGATCAAATTTTAATCTCAGCTACTCAACAGCTAATTGGCAACTGTACAGAGATAGTCGGAGACAGTACAAAAAGGCAAGTAGGGCCGCCAAGAAGGAGAGCTGGAGATATTTTTGTTCTTCGATCGAATCTACCAGAGATTCTGCGAGGCTCAGCCGTATCTTGCGCAAAGATCGTTCAATGGGTCCAGAAACCAGAAGGCACTTGGACTTCTACGGCAGAAGAGTCTCTAGAGCTTCTCTTAAATACTCATTTTCCGGGATGTAGCGCTCACGATAGCGATGTTGGGAGAATTCGGCGGAGCCGCTATGACCAACAGCATCTTGCGGATGTAATAGTCACAAAAGAGAAGGTTGCATGGGCAATCAAATCATTTTCACCTTTCAAATCTCCAGACCCTGACGTGATTTTTCCCAAGATGTTACAGGAAACTCTTGATAATATTCTGCCATGTCTAATGGAAATTTTCAAAGCGCGTCTAAACTTAAGTTATGCTCCAAATAGCTGGAAACCTGTTAGAGTCATCTTCATGCCAAAGGTAGGCAGAAGGGGACATGAATCAGCGAAGGACTTTAGTCCAATCAGTTTCTCGTCCGTTTGAACGGCTTTTAGACATACACATTAGAAGCTCGCTGGAGAGATCTTGTATTTCAATTGCACAACATGCTTACTTCAAAGGCAAATCGACGGAGACTGCGCTTCACGAGGTAATCCGGACAATAGAGGGGTCTCTAGCAAGCAAACAGTACACCATGGCAGCTTTTCTTGACATAGAAGGTGCATTTAATAATGTTAGCACTGATGCTATCCAACGGGCGTTAATAGACATACGGGTGGAAAATTGTATCAGCAATTGGATCATCTCTATGCTAGAAACCAGGATAATTAGAGCTAATATGGGTAATAGCAACATAACAAAAAGATTCCACAGGGGGCAGTATTATCTCCACTCCTCTGGTTATGTGTTATTATATAATATATGAATATATAATTGGTGCGTACACCCTTTTTGGGTGTTTGGCCGAGCTCCTCCTCCGATTTGTCGTGTGCGTCTTGATGTTGTTCCACAAATGGAGGGACCTACAGTTTCAAGCCGACTCCGAACGGGAGATATTTTTATGAAAAGCTTTTTCATGGCAGAAATACACTCGGAGGTTTTCCATTACCTGCCGAGGGGCGACCGCTATCAGAAAAACGTTTTTCTTAATTTTAGTGTTTTCACCGAGATTCGAACCGACGTTCTCTCTGTGATTTCCGAATGGTAATCACGCACCAACCCATTCGGCTGCGGCGCACACTATGGATTTAGCGGAAGAAAGTCAAATTTGCAACATACCACCTACGCAATGTTTAATGGTATTTCTAAATTCCAGAATAGAACCAACAGTAAAATCAAAAAGAATTACTAAACTCCGACTTACAGGTTTTTTTATAGATATGTCAAAAGTATAATTTTTTTATAGTATTGAACTGACTAAGAAAAAACTTCAGAGCCCAAGGTGGTTTTTTTTCCTTTTGCTTGAGCCGACTTCCAATTTTTTATTTTTCATTTAGGGTACGATATTTTTATATATTTTAGCCGGAAGAACAAAGGCTGTGAAGCATTTGATTATCTATTTATAATTAATTTTACGAAAAATTTTTTTAAAAAATAGTTTTTAAACATGTTCTTTTCATACACAAATATTATATATACAACTTCGTTAGTAGTAAAAATGTAAATATTTTTTGGGATGTATACTTTTTCCGCATCTCTGTACAAAAATCCCCAGTGTGCGGCGGCCGATTATTATTAGTAAAATCTTAACTTAATGGAAGTGGGGTAAAAGGGGTCGCGTACGCTGATGATGTGGTGTTAATGGCATCAGGACTGTGTCCCAATACGATCAGTGGGTTCATTCAAAGAGCGTTTAGCGAGCTTAACTCTTGGGCTACAGGCTGTGGCCTAAGTTTAAGCGCGTTTAAAACAGAACTCATGCTACTTACGACCAGATATAAGGTACCAATTTTTACTCTACGAAACATTAATGGACAAACCCTCTCACTTTCAGCCAGTGCAAAATACTTAGTGGTAATTCTGGACTCCAAACTTAGCTGGAAATTAAACATTGAAGAACGGGTAAAAAAAGCAGAAATCGCTTTATATGCCTGTAATCGTATGCTAGGAAGAAGATGATTTCTTCAACCAAAGTTTACATTATGGCTGGATAAGGTGCTTATATGGCCAATTTTAACGTATGGCTCGGTAGTTTGTTGGAAAGCTCTAGAGAGAGAATGCAACATCAAATTACTTGGCAGAATACAAAGATCAGCCTGTGCAATAACAGTCGGTGCAATCAGACCATGTCCTAGGGAGGCCCTGAACGCTCTGACACACGTTATTCCGGTAGATCTACATATCAAGAAGATGGTAACAATGAGTGCATTTAGGTTAAATGAAGCGGGTCGCTGGAAGAAAAAAGCTCATGGCCATGCCAGAGTATTACTGCGACAAACCCAGTATACCTCGAAAAGGACTGACTTCATCGTCCCGACGGTAACATTCAGTAGACATTTTGTTACACTCTTTCCATCTAAAAAAGAATGGAATAAGGGATTCTCTCTAAACAACTTCAATACCACAGTCTAAACAGATGGCAGTAAAATGGATTGTGGTGTTAGAGCTGGAATATATTCTCATAGACTTAAAATTTAAAGGTCTGTGCGTCCCCTAATGCTTGCAGTGTCTTTCAGGCGGAAGTACTGGCAATTGGGGAAGCTAGTAGGCTAATAATCGCAGATCCCTCTTTTAAGGGCAATATCGCTATTCTTTCGGATAGCCAAGCTGCAATCCAGGCACTGGGTTCAGCTACAACAACCTCTAAAGTGGAACAAAGCAGGAAACCATAAAGTTACCGTAATCTGGGTCGCGGGACATTGAAGCGTTGAAGGCAATGAAAAAGCGGATTAATTGGCAAGAAGGGGATCTGCCATGAATAACGCTCTTGCAGAATCGGTATTCACACCACTAGGTACAGTCAAGAGCGCAAATTCCCTAAAAGACCTCCGACTCGCAGATTGTAGATGGAGAGACCAGACCAGAAATGCAAAATTAGCAGAGCGTTATGGCCCACCTACAACCTTAAGCAATCGGCAATATTGTTAAACATGAAACGACGGGACGCTTGGAGACGGCAGTCATAACTGGCTTTTGCTCTGTGGGAGAACAAGCAGCCAAAATGGTCATCCCTCACAACATATACTGGCACAGTTGTAAACAACCGGAGAAAAAGGAAACAATATTCCGTTTCCTCTGCGAATGCCCTGCCCTATGGAAGGGCAGAATGTTAACCCTGGGTAAACCGCTATTCGAGAGTGTGGAACAGCTGTCTGGCTTAGATGCCAACAACCTGATAAGGTCCCTGAACCGCACAGACTGGATATAGTCATGCTGAAAATAACTGGCAAACAAGTTGGTAGCGAGGATGTGGCAACAAAATGGTGCGGAAGCGCTAGTTGAATTCTGGAAGAATCACCACTTAAACCAACCAACCAACCAACCAGATACAGGTGCAACCCATAACTAGAAATGTTAAGAAAACTTTAAAATTTAATATAACCACAAAAAGAAAACCATTACAAGTGATATCAATGCATGGTAATTCTATAATTAAAACGAAACAAACTATTAAGTTTATGAATGACTAGCAAACCCGGCCCCCTTCGCTGGGCACACTAAAATAGAATAGATATGGTTTAGAACAGAAAATATATGATTTTCATATTATTTATTTCTTTATTCTTTATTCAAGCGCTTTGGCATATACAATATTTTTTGTTTTTCTATTTGTTTTTGAGTAAATATAAAATATAAATTGAAAATCAGGAAAAAAGAAGATTGTTTTTAAATTTCAAATCAACGCATATGAATAAACAATCGTCTTTTTTCCTGATCATCCATGAATTTTTCGTTTCAATTTATATGTTTTATTAAGCATTGGAGCTTTTTTAACCATTATCCATTTATATTTTTCAAAAAAAAAAAAACGAAAAAATTGTTTTTTCCACGAACACATAATTTCATTCGGATTTCACATTAAATTCTCAAATTTCGTAAGAAATTATTCACTGTTCCAAAATCCACTCCAAAAAAATTCACAAACAATTTTTACATGTTGCACTTACGTTTTTTCCTTATGGCATCCAAATCAGAAAGAAATATTGACACATTGTAACTCACACTGTCAATTTGACAGTTCAGTTCCGCCCCAAGCGTTAAAAAAGTAAGCGACATTATGGCTGGCTCAAAAGAACGCTGTACCCGTTGCCACTGCTCCGAATTACAACCAAACTTTACGAAACCCATTTTCAATACTTACTTAACAATGTGCATAAGTTTGGTTTAATTCGGTGCAAAGACACGGCGGGTCCACGTTTTGGCATATATTTTGAGACCCTAGTCATCAATAGGTATGAAAATTACCCCGCATTAAAGCACTTATCAACAGCTTTCATTTGATACCCATATTGTACATACACAACCAAAGGTTACCCGGGTCCACGTTTTGACCTATATCTCGAGACCCCAGTCACGGAGCGGCATGAAAAATACTCTGTACTAAAGCATTCACCAACAGCTGCCATTTGATACCCATATTATACATACACGTCCGAAGGTTACCCGGGTCCACGATTTGACTTATATCTCGAGACCCTATCTACCAATAGGTATCCAAACTATACGGAAACTATCTTCAATACCTCCTTAACAATGTGTGTAAGTTTGGTTTAATTCGGTGCAAAGACACGGCGGGTCCACGTTTTGGCATATATTTCCAAACCCTAGTCATCAATAGGTATGAAAATTACCCCGTATTAAAGCACTTATCAACAGCTTTCATTTGATACCCATATTGTACATACACAACCAAAGGTTACCCGGGTCCACGTTTTGACCTATATCTCGAGACCCCAGTCACGGAGCGGCATGAAAAATACTCTGTACTAAAGCATTCACCAACAGCTGCCATTTGATACCCATATTATACATACACGTCCGAAGGTTACCCGGGTCCACGTTTTGACCTATATCTCGAGACCCTATCTACCAATAGGTATCCAAACTATACGGAAACCATCTTCAATACCTCCTTAACAATGTGTGTAAGTTTGGTTTAATTCGGTGCAAAGACACGGCGGGTCCACGTTTTGGCATATATTTCCAGACCCTAGTCATCAATAGGTATGAAAATTACCCCGTATTAAAGCACTTATCAACAGCTTTCATTTGATACCCATATTGTACATACACAACCAAAGGTTACCCGGGTCCACGTTTTGACCTATATCTCGAGACCCCAGTCACGGAGCGGCATGAAAAATACTCTGTACTAAAGCATTGACCAACAGCTTCAATTTGATATCCATATTGTACAAACACATTCTAGGGTCCACGTTTTGGTCTCTATCTCGAGACCCTAGTCACGGAGCGGCATGAAGAATACTCTGAACTAAAGCATTCACCAACAGCTTCCATTTGATACCCATATTGTACATACACATCCGAAGGTTACCCGGGTGCACGTTTTGACCTATATCTCGAGCCCTATCCACCAATAGGTATCCAAACTATACGGAAACCATCTTCAATACCTTCTTAACAATGTGTGTAAGTTTGGTTTAATTCGGTGCAGACACGGCCGGTTAGCGAACACACACAAAAAGTTGACTTTATTTTATATATAAGATTTTTTTCAGTTTGTGTCCGAAAAATCCAAATATCTTACGGAACCCTATTTTTTTCCAAAATAAAATGTAATCCATGTTACTCTTGGATAATGTAGTTTTCGAATGGTGAAAGAATTTTTAAAATCGGTCCAGTAGTTTTTGAGCCTATTCGTTACAAACAAACAAACAAACAAACAAAGTTTTCCTCTTTATAATATTAGTATAGATGATTTAGATTGTTCGAGGTAGATGAGATAAATGGATTTGATTTGATACTAGGATGGAACGGAATAAAGAAATTGAACGAGGTTATAAATTTGAATAAGATGATATTCGAGGTGTTAAGAAAGTCGGAAATTAGTGAAAAAATTTATGCAAATTACTCTATAGGGATAGACACGGATAGAGCAGTAATCGATAGGTTAATGAAGGACAATAATGTCATAGGACCGTTACACTTCACTACAAGGATTGAAGCTAGCATACGGACAGATACAAAGGATCCTATATGGACCAAAGAATATACAAATAATATAAATGTCGTAGAATTCGTAAATAAGGAAATTCGCAAATTATTGAAAGAGGGAATAATACGAAAAAGCTACATCCCATACAATTCACCCATATTAACCGTACATAAGAAAGGTGTAGATGAGAGCGGAAAGCCCAAAAGACGTATGGTTATAGATTTTTGGAAATTTAAGGGGGGGGGGGGTAGGGTCACAAAATCGAAATTTTTTTTCTTCACTCATCTTATAGTAAATCATTTCAAGAATGTTGTGTCAAAATTTTAAGTGGATCGGAGCAGAACTCTCAAAGTTATAGCCTTTGTAGGCACTCTACCTCGAATGCGGAGCATCGATAATTTCTCAGAGTCATTTTTTCAAACGCGGTTTTCCCGAAACGACTTCTTAAAAGTCGGTGCCAATCACAACTCCGAAACTATTGAACCGATTCTTTTCAAATTTGGCACACGTTTTCTAAATCAAAAATACCTCCCCCCTACACTGTTTTTTTTTTTTTTTTTTTAAGGTTGTTTTTCACTTACAAATATGGCGAAATTTTTCGCCAAAAATGCTCGTTTTACGTTTTTTTGCCACCAAAACTACAAAAATGAAAAAAAAAATTGTATTAATGTAGGGGGGAGCATCACGTCATACTTTAACTGAAAAATTCGACTTTTTTAGTTTCAGATGATTCTACGACGAATGCCGATTGGCACCGCAGAGCACCTCTCGAAAAACATATCTCCAAAAAAACTCTGTCATGGGCTTATTTGTCAATATTTTATTATTAATATTTTTTAAAAACTTATTGAAAAGATGTACAATAGCATGCAACTGATTTTATTAAAGTATCTTAAGCCATATTTCTGTAAAAGATTTAAAAAAAAAGTGTTTTTTTTTTAGCGCTAAACCCTACCACCCCCTTAACGAACATACGATCACAGACAGATACGTAATACCAGACATAAATATTACCGTGCAAAACTTAGGGAAAGCCAAATTTTTCACTACACTTGATTTGGGGTCAGGGTTTCATCAAATTAAGATAAAGGAAAGTAACAGAGAACAGCGTTTTGTGTGCATGGAGTTAAATATGAGTTCATTCGAATGCCTTTCGGATTGAAGAACGCCCCATCTATTTTCCAAAGATGTGTGGATGATGGAGGATGGAGGATGGTTCCATGTGTAGAAGTCCACGCAAGTGGGGAAAGTTACTGATCGCCATTCACTTGGGAATGGCCAGGACGATTCTTCTGCATATGGTTCAAGCAGCTCACAACGGCCGGGATTAGCCCACGTATCTTCTGGGTAGCTTCCGAACACCCGTTCGGGAGTGAGCTAAAGTGAGAAGGCGAAACATTCCAGGATAGCTGGTTGTGCGTTGGGTTTGGGACCCGCCACTTAAAAATCGCCCCCAATGAAAAGTTTTAAAAAGCCTCGGATGAGACCTCCCTATATTGATGACGACCCCTGCAAACGAACTAAGGATTAT
>JAYXIM010022785.1:0-24485 GCA_037575425.1 Anastrepha fraterculus
TCGCATATTGTGTCCTGTGAGAAAACCCACGAGATTAGAGAGCTGATATTTTGTCAGCCTCAGAAGCTCTCCCGAGCGCCTCCGGTCCACACGTGGCCAGAAAGATTTCGCGACCTTACACGTTTGTGTACTTGCCCAGCGCTCCCTGAGTTGGTGCGATGCCCATCATTCCAGGAGCAGACCGCAGGAGCACTGAAGACTCCAATCTGTTTCCCGCTCCATCTCCTCTCGATTATCCATTCGCCTACTTTTAGGATGGCAATAACTTCTGTTTGGAAAACAGTTGCCATTTCTCCCATAGCATAATGATACTTATTACTATCGTTCAAGTACCATCCGGCTCCAGACCCTATTTCATTCTTGGACCCATCGGTTAAGAGAATATCCGTCAAACTTCCCTGCATACATTCTGGATTGCTCCATTGCTCACGCAATGGAAATCTGACATCAAATTTCCTTCGAAATGAAACTGTGGGTATCAGGTCATCTTTAGGTGCCAAAAACAGTGGATACTGCTCCGACAGCAACTTAAAGATTTCTCTGTGTCCCGAAGTTCCATCTTCGTGCCAGAAACCATATTTATGGAGTCTACACATTGCTTTTATTGCTTCCTTTAAGATCCAGGGGGAGCAAATCAAGCATAGCATTTAGGGCATCTCCAGAAGTGTAAGTGAGGATTGGTCTGATAAGTGCCGTGTATATCCATAGGACCACAGCAGGTTTCAGACCCCAAGTTTTGCCAAAGGCTCTACGGCATTGCTGAAAAATCTTCAATGCACTATTCACCTTCAGTAAAACGTTTGTCTCCCAAGTCAGCTTCTTATCCAAGATTACTCCTAGATATTTAACTTCGTTGGAAAGACCAAGTGTCACACCTTTCAGTGTTGGAAGACTGAGGCCATCCAATTTCCGTTTTCTCGTAAACAAGACTATGGTTGTTTTGTTCGGATTAACGGAAAGACCTTGTCTCATGCACCAATCATCGATTTTGTCAAGAATCCTCTGCACTTTCGTGCAAAGCCTCCTTAAGGATTTATCCGATGTTTGCGCACAGACGTCATCCGCATATACTTGGACGTGAAAGCCGAGTTCCTGCATCTCCACTAAAAGAGAGTCTACGACGAAGCACCACAGCAGCGGAGAAAGAACACCCCCTTGGGGACATCCTTGCTTGGCTCTGACTGTGATTTGTTCATCACTGCTCCCACCAGCGGTTAGCAGCCTCTCAGAGAGCATGGAATATATCCATTTTATAATGGCTGGATTAACTCCGTGTCGTTCGGCAGAAGAACATATGGAGCCGAAAGTGGCATTATCAAAAGCCCCCTCAATGCCCACGAACACGCCCATTGTGTATTCGGCAGCTTCCAGCCCAGCTTCAATCTTGCTAACAATCGTGTAAGGCTGATTCACATGATTTTCCACTCTGGTAAGCGTGTTGATTTCTACTAAGTGGACTTCGTGGCAATACCCCCACTCGAATATGTTTCTCCACCACTCGTTCCAGACTTTTCAACATGAACGATGTCAAACTGATTGGCCTAAAACTTTTTGCTAAGGAATAGTCATCTTTTCCTGGTTTCGGAATAAATACTACTCTTACGCGTCGGCATTGGGATGGTATATAACCAAATGCAAGACGGGTGAAGATCCTTTTCAGGGCCTCAATCAGCCTGTCTCCTCCTTTTTTAAGCATTACTGGATATATTCCGTCAGGTCCAGGGGACTTAAAGTTCCCAAAGGAAGACAAGGAAAACCTTATCGATTCCCTTGTGACTATCCGACTATACCAGCTGTACCTAGAGGTTACACCGTTGCTACCGTTATTGTTCATGCCACTCTCTGCTTCAGAGAGAGTTCTACTACCCGGAAAATTGGTTTTTTTTAGAGCATTAAACGTTTTCGATTTGGAAATGGTGTATGAACAATCAGGTTTTCGAATGGAATCCAGCCTACTGAGCGGTCTAAATGAAGGACGTTGCAAAGTCTCGCTGTTTCCCTCATTTCTTCGACGTTACTGCAGAAATTTCTAAAGGATTCAAGTTTGGTTTTCCGTACTTTTTTCTTATATTCTCTCTGTGTAAGTCGATTATTAGTCCAGTGCTCTTCTGTTTTGGTATTCAAGGCCTTATTAAGAAGTTTCCTGGACCGTACCGGAAGCTTCGACAG
The DNA here is from genome assembly GCA_037575425.1 of Anastrepha fraterculus. Taxonomy (NCBI): domain Eukaryota; kingdom Metazoa; phylum Arthropoda; class Insecta; order Diptera; family Tephritidae; genus Anastrepha; species Anastrepha fraterculus. The sequence continues at coordinate 2,170 of JAYXIM010022785.1, forward strand.
TTCAGGGTTCCACCAAGGGATCGCTTTCCCCTGTCGGTTTTGCCTGAGTGGTCACAGGTCCTCAAAGCAATTGATTAAAGTACCTTCTAATTTTTTAGTAGCATCTTCAATCATTTCTGCTGATTTGAGTTTTTTCAGGTTTGGTAATCGCTCTGTTACAAGCTCACCATACCTGTCCCAGTCCACATTTCGAGGATTCCTACCGAAGGGTATTGATATTGTGTCAATTCCCAGTCGGAATTCGATAAAACGATGATCAGAAAGAGAGTCCTCTTCCAAAACTCGCCATCGGTTGATTTGATTTCCAACTGACCTATTGGTAAGTGTTAAATCAATCACCTCTTGTCTCCTTCTGGTCACAAAAGTTGGTTTGTTACCAGTGTTTTGAATGGCCAAATCGGATGACAGGATAAAATCCAGTAACTTGAGACCTCTGGGGTTGCATTTGCTGCTTCCCCACACAATGTTCTGTGAATTTGCATCACAGCCCACTATTAGCCCCAGATTATTGGATTCTGCATACTTGACCCCTTCTCTTATACTTACTTACATACTTGGCCGTACTTCGACTTAAGAACCTTGAGGGACCCAAGATCGATACCCAGTACCAGTCTTTCGACTCACCGATAGCTTTCCAAAGATAGCTGTCAAGATAGTCTTGTTGCACTTTGGACAGTAGACCATCTTGATTGTCGGTATGTATCTCCGCCGTCATTGCCTTTGCTGCCATTCGCGCGAATGATTCGCCAGACGTTGACGGAAGAGTGTCATTCGACATTTGAGGTCCCTTAGCCCTTGCCTTGTCAGGCAAAGGTTTGTCTGCCTTGGATTGGGTCGACGATTCAGGCATTTCCGAATTCCGTCTCTCGACTTTCCTTTTCTTTGCCTTTTTCCTCTTCCCGGTCGTTGGCACAGACCCCGTTTCGTTTCCGGAAGAGCGCAGCGCTACAGAGGAATACTCTGTTCTGCCTCGCTTTCACGTTTCCGTTACAGGTGTCGAAGTTGACGAAGCTTGAGTCCTTGCCTTAGCTATTGCTTCGGCTTGCCTCGCCTTCTGTCTTCTTCGTTTGATCTGCCTTGCGGTAAGACCAACACCTGCGTTCGACTCTCCAATAACTTCAGTATTTTTACCGGTACTTACCTGATTCACACCAGGTTTAACCGTTGTCAAAGACTTACTCGGTACCAGAGATACGTCTGAGTCTACTGAGAGATTGTCCGCCATCTCCACATCCTCCACAACTTGTTCAGTTGCTTCAGATCGTCGACGGTATATCGCTCACACTCACTCGGCTCTCCATTGGCATAGCCAATGTGCCATGTTTCACCACTAGTAGTGCGCTTCCTCCGGAACCCTGGGTGCAGTTCCGGTCATAGGGGGATGTGGGGTTCGGGCCTGCACATCCGTTGCCCGAGCCGTCGATTGTTCGACGGGAGGATTTCCCGAAAGTGGGTAACCTCGTGCAGAGGGATCCTTGGTTAGCCTCCACATTGTAGGAAAATGCATTTTATACCTAAGACTTACGCTTAATTCTAACTCATTTGCTGGTTTATTGAAAAATATTATTAAAAAAAGAAATTGGTGCAATGCACAACTCGTTGGTTGCCCGCTCTCACGGTCGTATCTTTACTACTGCTGTTGGTCGGTTACTGACTCGGGTAGTCAAAGTTGCCACACTTACAGCTCGGCTTCTCCTGTTTTCTCCGGTTTTTTTAGCGTCGCAAAGTTGTGGTAAGGTATACCACGGTTTAATTTTGTCGCTGGCGTATACAGATGAATATTGTCGTTTAGTTCGACTTGATCCAGGAATATCCTGAACCACATATCGGTCACTATTGAGCACACGAGTAATTTGAAAAGGCCCCTTTTGCCGTGGTTCTAGCTTGCGTGACGTATCGGTACTTGGCGGCTTGTATTCAACAACCGCAAAATCGTTGATGTTGTATTTAGTTGGGGTTGTCGAATCGTTGTTTACTTTTGAGTCGTGGTTCTATAATTCGTGCTGCTGTTGATGTGCGTAATTCATTCAAGTTGACGTTAGTTGTATCGTGGTGTTGCAATGCCAGTACCACCTAATTTTGAACTATATCTCGTGGTTGAAACCTAAAAAGTAACTCTTCAGGCTTTCGTGATGTTGTTTTGTTTTTCATTTTGTTTATCACCCATTGTATGTTTCGAATCGATTCATCCCAGCGTTTATCGTTCTCTACAGTTGGTAAGAGCATCGACAAAATGGTTCTGTTACAACTTTATACCATTCCGTTCGCGGTCAGATATTATGCGTTTGGGCATACCCGCAAAACTACTTATCTCGTTCAAAACTCCGACGACGTGTTTGATTGACTGGTCGCATAATGACAAAACGTGTAAAAGCGTCGATAATAACAAATAAATGCTCGTTACGTTTTGAGCTTTTCGGGAAAGGACTAAGATGATCGGCGTGCACTGTTTTAAATGGGATGGGCTCAATTTCTCCTACGTGAAGTTCAACTTCTTTTCTTCCACCAGGAATCTTGTTGTACGCACATTCAATACATGTCTCGAGGTATGATTTTACAAAGTTTCGAGTGGGAGCAAACCACATATGCTCACCAATACGCTGAAGCATTTTCTCCAGACCCAGATGTCCAGTTTTTGGAACTACCCAAGCATATTTCCCGTTAATAACCTTGTACAAGCTACCGTTGCTAATTTTAAACTCTTTGGACGTATTTTTACCGCATCGCTGTAATTTACGTACGATTTATTTAATATGCTCGTCTTGCAGCTGCATGCTAAACATCCAATCTTCCTCAGTTATATGCACTTTGTCAGTTTTTAATGTTGCTGTTTCGATTTTATGCGCTTCTTCAGCTGGCGCGCGGCTTAACGCATCGACATGCGACATCGTTGCCCACTCCGATGTTCCATTTCAAGTTCGTAGTCTTGAATTCGTAACCACCACTTCGCGATACGCGGCACGAGCTCAGGTTTTTTCATGGCAGTAGATATCGCGTTACAGTCCGTTATTAGTTTTACGCGTTTCCTGTAGATATAGTACCGAAATCGTTCGACCGATTCAACCACAGCAAGAGCTTCAATTTCATAGCTGTGGTACTTTTTCTCCGCGTCAGTAGTCGCGTGGCTGTAATATAAAACCGGCTTCCAACCTTCGTTTTCTTTTTGCAGTAAAACCCCCGATCGCGCTTGCATCCGTATGCATCAACTCGAAGTGATGTCATCACTGGCTGAGATACTAAAATCGTTTTTAGTTTATTAAACGCACTTTCTTGATTATTTCATCACACCAAAGCTTCATTTTTGCGTAATAAAATATTTAAAGGAGCAGCTACCAAAGCATACCCTGGCATAAATTTACGAAAATATGCGCTTAGCCCGAGAAATTGCCTAACTTCAGTTACGCTCGTTGGCGTTTTAAAATCACTTATTCAGACTGTTTTTGCTAAGCCTGGAGCGATGCCATCGGGCGTTAACTCGTGACCAAAGAACTGTATTGTGTTTTTCAAAAACTCACATATCTTTATATTAAGCGTTACGTTTGTGTCATGAATTGCATTAAAAACTCGATTTAATATGTCGTACATTTCGCTTATGGTTTGACTTCCGATTAATATGTCATCCATATAGTTCATCATATCGTCTGTAAGCAGGGGCGTTATCGTGATGCAAGAGCCAATTTTTGTTCTTCCACAAATCCGGGCGTTTCTGGCGGATTGCTTCGCGACAAATTGTGCATAACCTGCAAGTAATATTCCCTCATGACCGTTTTACTCTGTGGCAAGAACTCATGATGCACAACCCCCCTACAATCGAAGAAAACGGTAAGAAAAAGGTTTACTTTGGACCGAACTTGGCGCGCTTTTTTCGGTCTTCGTTCGTGCGGCAGCTTCCCCTGAGATGATTGAGCTTTAGTTTCCACGTCATAGCCATAAGCCCATGATTCCTCACCAGTTATGACCCTCTGGAGCGAATTTGGGTCGTCGCGGACAGAGTCCAACATTTAATTAGCAATGTTCATGCGATGCTACTTTTGATCGAAATTGAGTAGTTTTGGTACGCATTTTGTGGCGACCCGTCTCATGCCCAAATCATTGAAAAAAATCGAATGGAACGACCCAATCGATATGTCTAAGTCCTCAGAAACTTCTCTAACGGTGATTCGACGATTGGCCAATACCATTTTCTTCATTTCATGAATGTTTTTGTCTGTTGTTGAAGTACTGGGGCGTCCGGCACGCTTTTCGTCGTTCAGATCTTCTCGGCCCTCTGAGAACATTTTGCGCCACCGATAAACGTTGCTTTGGTCCAAAGTAGCTTCTCCGTATGACACAGTCAACATCTGGAATGCATCCGCGCACTTAATTTCGTTTTTCACATAAAATTGTATACCTACAGGTTCTTTGATTCATCTTTTTGAATAGGTAAAAATCGAAGACGAGCCGAAACACGTGCAAGCAAAGCAGCTATCAACAATTAAGTGAACATTCAAAATGGGCGAACTCGTCGGCATTAGTTGGAGACATGAGTACCAACATATCGCCACAAAAAAATCGAAATTCAAATATACGTAACCTGCGTGATACTTTTTGAACCAATCTCGTAATTTGTTTAAACATCTTTTTAGGTCTATTCTATGAAGTAGTACATTATTATTCGATAAGTCAATTTTAATGTTCAAGAGGAAAAGTATGTAATAAATTTTGGAAATAAAAAATACATATTAACTGAATAATATTAGTTCAACAATTTGCGGCTTTGGTCCCTGTTCAGACGCTTTCCTATTAAATATTTGGCACTTTGGGTAGTAACCTTAAACTAAGCCACACTCTGATTTCACGGTAAGTTTCTAACTTTGTAGCTATATATATGGTTTTGTGCTTTTTTTATCAATTGGAGAACTACATACGTAAAGTAATATACATTCACTTTTTACCTACTATCAGCAGAGAGAGTAGTAGGTAAATAGTTAACTAGTGTATTACCAGAGAATGTTAATGGAATTAGAAGGCGCAAATGTTAAATGAGCTTTTTTCGAGTACTAATTTGTAGATTCATAGTAACGAATTTTCAAATTCAACTTACCACACTAGTGGAGGATTGCAGATATTTACCACGCTAGTAAGGGATTCATGATTCATATTGATGATCAGAATCGCTTACAAATAATTATTTGATTACAGTATTGGGAAGGTTAAATTTAAAAAAATTAAGCAAAGAGGAGGTAAACTTTAATTCTCTAAAATCAGTATTTTACATTAAAAAAATATGTAAGCGTAAACACTTCAGTAAGTGCTCATATAACTTCTTGCAATGATTTAGTTTTCTGATATTGTTTGGCTCTAACTAGGTTTTCCATTTAAATTTTTTTTTTTGCAAAGTGCACGTGCGCACTCACAAAAGAATCTTATTGTTGTGATTGTTCTTAAAAAATGAAGTTCAAAAGAAATTGTTTTTTTTGCATCTCTCTTAGCATTTGTTGTTGTACTTTCTTTCTATTGCTGTACGCTGGTTACATTGATATCACTAAGCTGAATAGCTGGATGCATTTGAAATTCGATCATTGGTCGGCTACTTGATCGTTACATTTTATTTTAAGTTTATTTCTTAATGAATGTTCGATTTTGATTATACTGTCAGGATTTTTGTGGTTGTTTCGGGTATCGTCTGCAAAAATAACATTTGTAAACATTGAGTACCGTGTTTTCACGTTCGCGGAATCGTTCATTACTTTTTTCCACTGTTCTTGCGTCTCGAAACCTCTTCTCGACCTTTTATACTGACTGATTGAATTTAGTGCGCGTATGCGCTTAAAGCTGAAAATATATTAATTAAATGGAGAAGTTACGTTCTACTTCGGAAATTTATTTATTGGTACCCGAGACTCCACAAATACTTGGCTCCAAAGTACCATCAAAAAAACAAACATTGTCCGTTTTTTTCTTCAATCATCGTACTGTAAAATAAACTATTCGTGCAAGTGCAAAGTTAGCTATAAAGGAAGTGTGCCGATGGAAAAACCGATTGAAAATATCTACATGTGCTTAAAATAATTTCAAGGTATGGAAAAATTGAATTTTGAAATTGTTTTTATTTTGTATTATTCAATATATAAAAATACTTTATTTTTTTATAGGTTGCAGCTGGAGTAGTACACTGGGATGGAGAAATGCTTCCTGAATGAACAGGACTAGAGAAAGTATATCGTTTACCAGTTATTAGCTCTCATGCAAATGGTGAACAACTATTGAGAGTTCCAAAATTAACTTCTTCAACTGGCCTAGAACTTGCTAAGAGATCATGCACGAGACGTTACGAGGAGTTATTATAGCTTACTTTAATCTTTTTTGAAATTTTATCGAAAGAGAAAGTTGGTTTCCGTCTGCCTGGACCTAGGCATCACGCACGTTGGATGTCCAAAGCTATTTATTCTTTGAAAATGAATATTTTCAGAAACGAATTTAAGTTAAGAGTACGTGAAGAACAGAGTTTACGCGATTTATGTATGTATTTTTGTAGTAGACTTCTACGTTAAAGTATGTTTTTGTTCCACTGCTGCTGCTGAAGTAAACAATCAAGATTTAACATTTCTGCTAGATATTTATCATTATCAAAAGATTGAAAAAAAAATTATCAGCTGCAGTTATTGGCAAGATATGTAATCATTTATGATACCTATTTATCAAATGAAAACATTGCGTTTTCATTCTTTGACAAAAATATCCCCGAAACGGAGAAAAGAAGAATGGTGAAAAATCAAAATGCTTCTGTGATTGCGATGTCGAACCATGCAAACGTATACAATTGAAAGTGACTGATGTTGGGACATTTGTGAAAAAACAGTTATCAAATTTTATAACGCTACATACATGGAGTTTTTTTTGAACGTTTCGGTATTTCCAAAGAGTTGTTAAAGAATGATCCTGATTTTTGGGACCAGAACGCGAATTTCAAAAAAGGATTGGAAATTGTTAGCAAAATTAAAGTCGTTCACGACACTGCTGAGCGTGGTGTTAAACTTATTCAAACGTGCAATAAAAAACTTACGAAGAAGATCTACAAAACTTACTGTAAGGCGTGAAGGACTATACTTCAAAATTTCCACTACATTCAAAAAATTCTTAATCAGCAATTCAAATACGATTTAAGTGCGTAAACGCGAGTCGTTAATATTAAATTTGAAAAAACCAACAAAAATTTGTTATTGAGACATAATATTTGTTTACTTTTTTTAATATTTAGATTATAATAAAATCATTATTTCTTAGAAACTAACATAGTTTTAAGGACACAATATTCTAATTCTACAACTGCAATATTTCGAATAGTAAACATACATAAACTATTTTTATTTTACTTAACTTGAGATTCCTTATCATGTTGGTCTCCTTGCAGCGGGAAGGAGGCTTAAGTGGTGGTTTGACACCCATATCATGGAGACCAACTCAACACGAACCAAGAGGGAAGCTCCATATGAGGATTGGTTAACCATCCATCCGCTTTACGGCAAAATTGGTGGCCATTCAATCACCATATGAAGATCACCGTATCGACGAAGATCCTTGTTAATCCTAAGTCCCCATCATGTCATCATCTCCTCTCCTCGCCCCCCCATAACCCAAGGTGACATGCGACCCGTGCCTGCAGGGTTTGATTGAAAAGTAATGAGCCTTCCCGCGCGGAGCGTATGCCAAGCAGTCAACCGAATCGGCTGGTAAGGGAAAATGATCGTTGGACGTTCCCCTTCCACTAGAAACCGGTCCCAGTTCGCTGGCAACAGCGGTGCAGTCAACATCGATTCGCGCGTGAAAGCTGTTTTAAAAGTGTGTTAAGATTTTGCAGTGGCGAAAATGCAGCGATCGTTAGAGCAACGTTACTCGTAAAGCTAAACAAAACGAGTACCGAAACCATTGGGCTACTCAAGAAGACATACGGGGACCAATCTCTGTCCAGTGCACATGTAAAACGGTGGTAGAAGTCGTTCAAGGAAGGCCGGAAGGACGTTGAAGACGGACAGCGATCTGGAAGGCCTTCGATGACGCAAACCGTCCAGGAAGCACTGTAAACGCGGCATTTTACAAAGAAGTGCTCCTTCGGGTTCGGCCCGACCTCGTCAACAATTGGACCCTTCATCACGACAATGCGCCGGCACACATCGCCTTCCTCTGCACTTCTGCATTGGCCAAGGTGGGGGTTCCGGTGCTTCCCTACCCTCCTTACAGCCCAGACCTGTCCCTTCCGGACTTCTTCTTGAAAGGAAGCTGAAGGGGAGTCGTTTCGACTCCATCGAGGCGATCTATCTGAGGTGACAGCCGAATTGAACGCGATTCCGGCGGATGAGTTTAAAAAATGTTTCCTGCAGTGGAAGGACCACTACCAGCGGTGTATTGACGCTCAAGGGTCCTTTTTGGAAGAATATTAGTTGTATAAGCCAAAAGGTTTAATAAAACTGCTTAAAAAAATAAGGCTCATTACTTTTTAATCAAACCCTGTATTGGGTGGTTTGCAGTCTGGGGGTTTTCTGTCCGATTGTATTTCTACGGACCTTCCTCGATATCGGGTCACCTCGGGGTGTAACCATGACCTTGCCGTGGTATGGGGCGCTGCCACGGTAGACCATTATATTTCCCCTTCCTTTTTATAAGATCACCATGTCTGCCACGGTGGACGGTGATCGTACGAAGCAGATGGAGTCCTTCAAACAAACAACCTCTACGGACAAGCAGTCCTTAAATGCAACGGAAGCTATTGCTTCTACCCCCAAATCTGGGTCAAACCAGATTTCTTTTAGTACAACGGAAGCTGGGATAATCAAGCCTAGTGGAAGTGTCAGTACATCCAATCCCTTCAAGGCTAGCCCATTTCGTACGGCGCAAGCTGGCGCTAAGGACAAACCTGGTGTTTCGAGGAGGAGCTGTTTTGCACCATCTATGTATGCAATTAATTTCAAATAAAAAATAAGCGCTAAAATGATTTACAACTTTATTGTTTCATGATCGCGGTAGAAGTGAGTTTTTAAGTTGTCACAATATAAATTTATGCTACACTTATGTATGTTGGTACATACTCGTATATATGTATATAAGAATGAAATAAGAAGGAAATACAAAGAATTTTTGTACATTGAGAGAGTTACAGTTGTAGTTATGATCACGCCATTTAGTGATGCGAATATCGAAATTACCAATTAGTGCTGCTGCGAACATCCTCCCTCCGTTGGAAGGTGTAAGTTTCCAACCGCTTCAGTTTCAATAGGGAGCACAGCAATTTTTCCCACAGCTCGCTGGACTAATCCATTGGCAGTGCGGATGATGGCGATACGAGCCACACTATCGGCGCCGCGAATTAAACTCTCCACGCGTCCTAGTCGCCATTTTAGTGGTGGAAGGTTTTCCTCCTTTAAAATGACCATATTTCCAACTTGAACAATCCCAGTTGATTTTCGCCACTTAACTCGTTCTTGCAGCAGTGAGAGATAAGAACTGCTCCACCTTTTCCAAAATACCTGCTGCATATGACAAAGACGCTGCCATCGGCTTAAGCGACTGATATCGAGGCCGGTTACGTCTGGTTCAACGACAGATGTAAATGGCGCACCTATGAGAAAATGCTCGGAGTGAGCACGTTGAAATCATCTGGATTCTCTGAAATTGGACAAAGTGGACAAGAGTTAACTATTGCTCCGATTTCACATACAAGAGTACGAAGCTCTTCGAATGTCAGGATTGAGAGGCCAACAGTGCGGAGAAAGTGAAATTTCGCTGACTTAACAGCCGCCTCCCATAATCCACCAAAATGTAGTGAACGAGGCGGAACGAATTTCCAAGAGATGCCTTCCAAGTTGCATTGATTAGTGACTTCAGTGTTATGGGAATTGCTTGAGAACAATTGACTTAACTCTTGCAACTCGTTTTTAGCGCCAACGAAGTTCGTTGCATTGTCTGACCAAATGGTGTGCGGTTTGCCTCTTGTGCAAATAAATCTTTTCAAAGCTGCCAAAAACGATGATGTAGAAAGGTCCTGAGTAAGCTCCAGATGACAAGCCTTCGTGCTGAAGCAGACAAAAACGCATATGTAGCATTTAATGGGTGGCCTGGTGCGATCTTCCGACTTGTAGTAAAATGGTTCACAATAGTCGATGCCAGTGGTGAAAAATGTTCTGTTAGCCTGAACCCTGTCGGCTGGAAGGCTTCCCATGGTATGCTCATAGATGATTGCTTTCAAACGGAAGCAACGAATGCATTTACTTATAACGCTAGCAACAGTCTTGCGACCGCCAATTGGCCAATATTTCTGCCGAATTGAAGCCAGTACGCTCTGCGGTCCAGCGTGTAGATATTTGCGATGAAAGTGGTCAATTATTGCGTTTGTGACTGGATGATGTTTTGGCAACAAAGGTGGATGTTTTGCTTCAAAGTCCAATAAAGAATTTTGCAGACGTCCTCCAACACGAAGAAGCCCAAATGAGTCGATAAACGGATTTAATGAGTGTAGCTTACTTGACGAATTAAGTTTCTTGTCACATCTTAGCGCCTTGAGCTCAGCTGCAAAATGAATTTGTTGAATGTTACGGATTAGCAAATGTGTACCCATTTTAATATTCAGCGGAGTCAACGGTTGGCCATCAACACGAGTACAGTGCGGTTGGCAAAAATTGTAAATGTAGGCAAAGATGCGCTGCAACCTTTCAAAGGAGTTGTGGTACTTGCAATCGAGCGTCATGTCTCGTAGTTGAGAAGCAACTAAGACTTTACGTCGCCGTTCGGGTAAATCAGTTAACAAATCCAGGAGATTAGGCCAATCCGATTGCCTTCTTGACAAAAATTGTGGACCACTTCTCCAAAGTTCAGAATTTAGTAATTCTTTTGGAGTGCACCCCTTCGAAAGAATGTCTGCCAGATTCAAAGAAGTAGGCACATGATGCCAAGTCATACCTTTGGTTAGTGTTTGTATCTGGCTAACTCTATTTGACACAAAAATGTTAAAATTTGATGGTTGTTCGCGAAGCCATGATAGAGTGACCATTGAGTCTGACCAGCAGTGAACGGTGTGAGAATGTGGAAAATCTAGTGAAATGGGTGCCACCAATTCCGCAAGCAGCAAGGCTGCGGACAGTTCTAATTTAGGAATAGTTAAACTCTTCAGAGGCGAGACTCTCGACTTTGCACAAAGTAAGCATGATTTTAAAATCACACTCCGAACGAATGTATACACATGCACCAAACGCAGCCAAGCTTGCGTCGCAGAATGCGTGAATCTCCCAACTAGAATTAGGCGTCAATACAAACGAGGAAATTTAAAGCTGCTACTAGACCAAGCTGTACACAAATGTCGTTCCAGGTAGTTTGCAACAACTGAGGCAAGCTTTCGCCCAACTGCAGTTTTTCCTTCCAAAGGATTTGCAGGAAAATTTTTGCTTTCGTAATGACTGGCGAAACCAAGCCAAGCGGATCATAAATTTTAGCAATATATGAAAGTATCGTGCGTTTTGTCGTGCAATAGGCGAAAATGCGAATAAGAAGTTATCAGTTTAAGGGTTCCAGATGAGGCCAAGAGTCTTTGCAACATCACTTTCATCGTGCAATTTAAGAAGATTCTCGCAATCTGAGTCAAGAACACCTTGCAGCGCGCCATCCTCGTTTGAGCACCACTTACGAATGTTGAATCCTCCACGCTGAAGTAAACCTTTAACCTGACGTCTGATCTCAACCACTTCTTCTATTATATCTCCGCCTGAAATGAGATCGTCAACATAAAAGTCTCTCCTCACGATATTTGCACCTATTGGAAATGACCCTTCTTCATCGTACGAAAGTTGATGCATAGCTCGTATTGCAAGAAAGGCGGCAGATTTCGTTCCGTATGTTACAGTGTCTAACTTGTATACCTTTACCTCATCGAGTGGGCTCTAGCGCCATAAAATACATTGCAGATATTCGTCTGGAGATGTCATACGTACGCATCGGTACATTTTGCATATATCTCCGCACAGAGCGAATTTACGAAAACGAAATTGTAAGAGAGTTTTGAACAGCTTTGCTTGAATAGTTGGACCCGCTAGCAAAAGGTCATTCAACGAGTAGCCTGTTGTTGTTTTTGCGGAGCCATCGAATACGACGCGAAGTTTTGTCGTTGTACTGTCAAACTTTTGCACGGAATGGTGCGGTAGAAAAATTTGTTTTGTTGTTGCCCCAGGTGTCGCCAGTGACATGTGGTTCAGCGATATGTACTCACTCATAAAATGAATATATTGAGTTCTTAAGTTATGATTATTTTCCAATTTTCGCTCTAAGCTTTTAAATCTGCGAAGAGCACGATTGTATGAGTCCCCAAGATCGCTAAAGCCTGTTTTTGTTGGCAAACGCACTGAATACTCTCCCGAAGTAGGCCGAGAGAAATATTTCTTGAAATGCTGCTCGCACCAGTCATCTTCTTTAGATGGAGGGGGAGCAGAGTCGAAGCAATTCTCTATTTCCCAGAATCGTTTTACGATATCGTTCAATGAGTTATTATGTTGATGTTCAAATACGTTTTTGCTGCAGGCAGCGAGTGAGGATGATTGTTTGTTGGTATATGAAACACCACCAGCGACAACCCAGCCCAGTCGAGCTTTTTGCAGTAATGGCAAATTACTAGCAATGCGTATTTGGCCAACGCACATCAAATCAAAAAACAAACACGCGCCGATAAGCAAGTCAATGCGCTGGGGTTTAACGAATAATGGATCTGGTAGATTAATGTTTGACGGTATTATCCATTCCGAAGAAAGGCTGAAGTTAGGTCGATAATCTGTAATACTGGGTGTGGCCACAGCAGTGAACGAAGTGTTGTAGCCTTTATCTTGCGACTGTGCGAAAACGTCAATCTCTTTGTCGGCAACAAAGTTTGATTCGCCGATACCGGAAATCAAAATTGCAGATTGTTTGAATGGAAGTTGCAGCATATTTGCCAAGCGAGCGGTTACAAAATTTATTTGAGAGCCCGCGTCGAGAATAGCACGACATGGAACGAAGTCACCTGAACGATTTTTGACTGAAAGTATTGCTGTAGCAAGCAACACATTACTATTGGCGCCCGATTTTGGGGCTTGAGCGACTGTACTTGAAGTTAACGATGAAATGAGTGTTTGCAGTGAAGGGGCTGTAGCTTCAATTGGTGGTAGGTTTGAAGACGGGGATATAGACGAGGTAAGCGGGTTCATATGGAGAAGCGAATTGTGTTTGCCTGGGCAATGACGACAATGCCCAGACTTACACCGTTGTAAACTATGGCCCTTGCGTAGGCAATTTAAGCAAAGTTGCAATCGCTTAGCTTCTTTGTAGCGCAAATTCGGCTATTTATGTAATGTTCTTTCGAATCGCAAAATATGCAAAAGCTAGAGCTACTTGAGGATGCTACCAAAGCGTTTCTAATACCTTTATTTGCATTCGAATGTTTGCCAATCTGATTGCTAAGTGTTTGCGTAGCACTTTCCAAATTTTCCACAATTCGGCACCGCTTCTCCAGAAATGAGGCCATTGAATTCAAAGTTGGCAATGTCTGCGTGGGCAAGTCTTCCTCCCACTTCTCCTGCGTCTTCTGATCGAACTTTCTAGTAACAAGATGCATGAGCAAACCATCCGATACTTGTTCTGGTGTTGCCATGGTGTTAAGTGCACGAAGATGGGAATCAAATTTGTCGCACAATTCGCGCAAACGATTGGCTGAACCTTTATCAACACTCTTCAACTCGATAATCGCCCTAATGCGAGCCTGAAAAATAAGTAATTTGTTATCAAATCGATTTTTTAATAGGGCAATGGCCTTGTCATAATTCTCCTCGACCGGTTCTAGTGAGCAAATTGCTTCCAAAGCGGCTCCTTGTAGACTAGCGCGTAAATGTTGAAGTTTCTCCACTTTACTTAACACGAGGTCCTTGTCAATAACGCTACTGAACATGGCAAAAAAATTTGGCCAATCAATGTACGCTCCACTAAATTTCGGTATTTTCAGCTCAGGAAGGCGAGACTTTCTTTGCGATGAGAATAACGTTGACGGCGATTCTACCAATGCGAAATGCCTAGCAGTCGATGAATGCCTTACGTTTGTCTTCCGATACGAATTGAGCTCACGCGACAGCTTTGCTTTGACTTCTAGGTACACGTCGAAAAGTTCTGCTCGGCCTACTCCATCTAGTTCGCCTGGATCAGCGTCTTCGAGAATAGAATGCACGTGGTCAAAGTGGTCGTGAATGCTTTCGACGTGCTCCATGTGGACAGAAAGTTCAGCTTCATCAAGTTCACCTAGACAATGCGACGACAATGTTTTGTTTAACGCAATTAATTGGTGCTTAATCGACGCACTTTTCTTTTATGATGTGTTGCCGATACCCTTTTTCGATTTGCTGCCTTTGGACATTTTGGCAATACAATTACATGTGTGCAGCACGACAGATGCGAAAAAATAGGAGTAGCTGTATTATCAGCAGATACCTCCGTTATGCGGTTATGTACTGACGAACGAATTTAATTTATTTACAGTTTCAATAACTGCACTCAAATTTTTGCTTGCACTCAAATGAGCAAAAATTGTATTTTGTTAAAACTCGAATGTTATAACGCGAAAAGACTTCTAACCCGATCACGTCGGGGTCACCAATGTTTCGAGGAGGAGCTGTTTTGCACCACCTATGTATGCAATTAATTTCAAATAAAAAATAAGCGCTAATATGATTTACAACTTTATTGTTTCATGATCGCGGTAGAAGTGAGTTTTTAAGTTGTCACAATATAAATTTATGCTACACTTATGTATGTTGGTACATACTCGTATATATGCATATAAGAATGAAATAAGAAGGAAATACAAAGAATTTTAGTACATTCAGAGAATTACAGTTGTAGTTATGATCACGCCATTTAGTGATGCGAATATCGAAAATACCAATTAGTGCTGCTGCGAACACCTGGCAACAGCAGAAGTGGCGGAACTAACAATAAACCTCTGGCCGAGGAGTCAATTTTCTGTGCCACCAACACCGGAACTAGCACTGGTAAAAGTGGTAAAACTGAGTCTGAAACGACTGATACCAGGACAGGAGCAGAGCTTGCACGGCTACAAGGCTAGGCGTGCTGCCTTCAGGCTACTGGAGCGCTTAAAGACGATTCCTGAGGGGGAGTCATCTGTCAAACAGAAGCACTCTTTTAGCTGGGCGAAAAGGTAACAGAGGAGTCCCCTCGGGGTTCTGAACCGAACCCAAAACGTCAGTTGTCGGACGACCCACCCAGCAGCCCCAGCACGTTGAAGAACCCTCGAAAAACCAAAACTTCTCCAGCTACATACAGCGAAGCTGTCAGAGCCGAACAGCTGTGGGCGGTGATTGATAAAAGCAACCCTAACGGCACTATTTCGCTTGACAATTGGAAGAAAGTGGAGGCCAGGCTCACAAGCGTTTTCTTCCAAATTCTGAAGGAGAATCTACGTGAAGCTTATCGCCTGCGCCGATCAGAGATCAACTGATCTTTACAAAATAGCCTTTTCAAAGATCGACGAAGGATGGCCTGGGTTTGAACTAGAGGTAATTTCAAGGGATGACATCCCCAGTTTACCAAGAGCTAAGGCCTGGTTACCAGCGGATCCATCAGACCCTCAAATGATCCTTGAAATGCTTCGGGTATGTAATCCGGAGGTTCCTACATCGTCTTGGAAGGTCACTAAGCTGGGCGATCCCAAGGGTGAGTACCGAAGCGCTACTTTCGTAGTCTGCCGGAACTCGGTGGTTGAACTGGCGCGATCTGACGGTGCAACAAGCTTTGGGTTCTCGTCCATAACACTGAGGGTCTATAATAAGGACAAGACGTCTAATTTAAAGGACCCGGTTGGAGCTGAGATAGGCCCACGGCGGAATTTGGCTCCGGTCCTAACACTGCTACAGCGCTACGAAAGGCATCTACTGAAGGCAGTATCTCTTCATTGTTAGATAGAGCACTAGATACTACTCTCACTGATGAGAAAGAGCTACTTGCGTCAGACTCAGATGATCCTAACAAAACGGTGGTGGAGAGGAAGCCAAGTAGCCATGATGTTACGGGTTCTTCAAATTAACCTTCACCACTCAAGGGTTGCGTCCGCCATCCTCATAATCCCCCTGGCCAAAGGTGGACGTCATATTGTCCTGATTCAAGAGCCATGGGTATCACATGGACTTGTGTGCGGACTAAGGACTCAAAAATATAAACTCATGTATGGCCGCAACAAAGGTAGTCCGAGAGCATGCGTACTAATAAGAAAAGGGATAAATGCTTTCATGCTCTCTAATTACAGCGACACCGATCAATTGACTATTAGCCTGGAGTCGTGATGAACGGATGTGGCTATCTTCCTGTTACCCCGCGCATGACCATGACGACCTTTCGAGATTAATATTTAAAGATCTAGCGCAGAAGCTTGGTGCAATGCTAATTATTGGTGCGGATGTAAATGCGCATTACGAAATATGGGGCAGCATTGATACTAACGGTAGTGGTGAGTGTCTCTTTGATTATCTGATAGAAACTGAACTACAGATTTGCAATAGAGGTATTAAACTTGCTTTTGTTATTAGTAATAGACAGTCATTAGAACTTTTACTCGACACTCATTTTCCAGGCTACTCAGACATTATTGGGCATCACATGGAAGATTCAGTACGCTGTCTTCAAGTCAGAATAGCCGCTATATTTAAGGATCGGCTCTTATGGGCGATTGAAATTTTCAAATCTTTTAAATCACTAGGTCCAGAAGGTATTTACCTAGTGGAATTGCAAAAGGCCGCCGGATATCTAGCACACTGGCACCTAGCAATCTTCACAGGTTGTTTTCTATACCGTCATATACCTCTTAAGTGGAGACAAGTCAAAATTGTTTTCATTATAAAAGCTGTTAGAAACTCACATACCCATCCAAAAGACTTAAGACCGATATCTCTTTCTGCTTTCCTATTGAAAACTTCGGAGCTGTTGATAAAATTTCTCTTAAACCTAACCATAGATAGAAAGCTTATCACTACGTGACAACATGCCTACTCGAAAGGGAAATCGGTAGAGACAGCTATACATAACCTTATTTACATGGCAGAGAGTTCACTGCACAAACAGGAATTTACTTTAGCCGCTTTCCTTGATATTGAAGGGCGTTTAACAATGTTAAAGAGGGGGGCAATTACTGCATCACTCACTGATCTTGAGGTAGAACCTGACTTGGTAGGCTTCATTGGCAAAATGTAAAATAGCAGAATCATTGAAGCGGAACTAGGAGAATCAGTACTCAGGAGATTACACTGTGTGACAAAAAAAAAATTAAATATACTTTTATCGATATAGATCTAGCACAACTTGTGGCTATGGAAAAACTAAACAAAATGGTATGGGAGAAATTTCCAATACACCCCCAAAATCTCATTTTATGGCCATAAAACCGTTTTTCAGTAGGTTGATGTGAAGAATCACTCCTAACTCTTACAGAGAAGTATTCAAAACTGATGAAGAAATGACAAATGTACCGTACCATACTAAACTCCAAAGGGCCATTTCCAATGCATTTTTAAGTTTGGAACCAGTTCCGTTGTGTACTGCACCGTACCATACCGTACAGTGCTGCACTGCACAATACTCCAATAAATATTATGTGTTTATAATGACACTTCTTATCATTTTCATGCTTCGATGCCTACATACCAAATTAGTAAAAAAAACAATAAAATCTTAAAACTCACATACCTCTATTAATTTTAATTCAATTACAGTCAAATATAGCTCATTCGACGCAAAATTAAACTTACTATAACAGTAGTGTACTAAAAAAAATCCTCAATATCGGATAATATCGTAAAAATTATGTCAAAGTTGAAAAAATAGAGAAAAAATAAAAAAATTCCAAATACTTCCGCCTACAGTCTCGTCAGTTGTCATTTCAGAAAAATTGTCAACACACTGTCAAAAAGGCTTGTTTCTGTTCTTTCGAACTAAGAAAACAAATTCGAGATCGGATGGAAATTGGCGAAGTTAGGAGTGATTCTTCACATCAACCTACTGAAAAACGGTTTTATGGAGATAAAATGAGATTTTGGGGGTGTATTGGAAATTTCTCCTATACCATTTTTCTTAGTTCTACTATACCTACAAGTTGTACTAGGTCTCCATAAAAGTATAAAATCACTGTCGCACAGTGTTATTAAGTAGAGGTACACGGCAAGGAGGAGTCCTCTCGACGTTTTTATGAAAAGCAGTTGTAAACTTCTGTTAATACTGGAATCGGTGGGCTGTAAGGTGATAGATTACACCGATGATGTTGTTATTGCTGTCTCGGGTAAATTTGTATCTACATTAAGAGACCTAATACAAAATGCTCTAGACATACTTTCTAGGTGGGCAGAAAAGTGTGGTCTAGGAGTCCACCCAGATAAAACACAACTCATATTGTTCACTAGGAAACAGAGAATCCCTCACCTAAGCCCAATTATGCTCAAGGGGGAGCTCTTGTCATTTCGGAAGAAACCAAGTACTTGGGACTAAACATAGATAGGACACTGACTTAGAAGTCAAACATCTTAGAAAGAGTCCGGAAAGTGAACCTAGCTTTTTATGCCTGTAAGAGACCTTTAGGTAAGACCTGGGGAATTAAACCTAAGGTTGCTCATTGGCTTTACACTGCTGCCGTCGGACCCATTCGTCTACATGGAAATGTTGTCTGTTGGTATGCTATGCAGAAAAAAAACTATTCTAATTTATTGAATAAGGTGTAGAGATTAGCAGAAATAGCAGTATGTGGCGTCATGAAAACCACGCCATCCATGGCTTTGGATATCTTATTACATCTGCCCCCCCTAGATCTCTTCTGCAAATAATTAGCGGCCTGCTCCGCTTTAAGGCTCAAAGCGAGCTCACAATGGAGGACTGTCACGCATGGATATTCAACCATCTTAGAATCCTACACGGATATACCCAGTGACTGTTATTATCACCCTCCCATTCTTTGCTTCAAAAGGAATTTCCTAATGAAAATCCCTTTTCAATACACCCGTTAAGATCTACACGGACGGATCTAAAATGGACACCGGTGTAAGGTTAGGGTTATTTTGCGAAGAGCTTTCTATTAGTGAATCCTTTAAACTACCAGATCACTGTTAAAGATAAACAGAATATCATCGACGAATATCTGCATTCTATCAGTCAGCCAAGGTGCCCTACGAGCCCTGGATGCATTGCAAACAACATCAAGGAGTATCATACGTTGCCGCCAATCTCTAAATGAGATGGCCAAGCAATATTGTATAATCTTATGCTGTGTTCCAGGCCACAGAGATATACCAGGAAACTGTAGGGCAGACCAACTTGCAAGAGAAGGTATATGTATGCCAGACATAAGTAATTTTATGGAGGTACCACTTGCAACTTGTAAGCTTCTTATTGAGGACGCACCAATCAGTTCTACAAATCAAAGATGGATTAGCGTTAGCACCTGTGAAATTGCTAGGCAAACATGGCCAAGGCTAAATTTACGTCTGTCCAAGAGTATTATAAAACTTTGTAGACTTCAAATCAGGACCTTAGTAGGAACCCTCACAGGACATTGTCTCATAGGAAATCATGCAGGGAGGTTAGGCGCTTACACGCATCATTTCTGTCGTAGCTGCAGAAATGAGGAGGATTAGGAAAGAATTCAACACCTTTTTTGTACATGCCCAGCTCTAGCCAGAAGCAGAAACCGATTTTTAAAATCCTACTTCCTAACGATTATAGATAATCTATACACTTTAGGTATCAACAAGCTTTTACGCTTTGTCAGAAGCTCAGGATGGTTCAATATGTAGAAGGAAATGTAGCCCAGCCCTCGCGGTTCACAACGGACCCGTCTCGTGGTGTAAGTGGCATCTTTGTCTCTATGTGCAATGCGGCTGCCAAACCTAGCCTAAGCCAACATGAAATTAATTTAAAAAAATACACCCTTTTCTAGAAGGTGTCCCGCAAAAAATTAAGGTGTTTTATTTTTTCCACATCAGCCGCGGCCACTCCACATGACAAAAATTCAAGATTTACCAAATATTGGCAAGTAATTCTACGCGAAATATTCCAAATTGACTATTTTCGATTTACAGAGAAAATTGGCATATGGGCGGCTCGTTTTATGAATGAAAGTACTTTGCTCATAAAAACTTATGAATGAATTTTCTTTTGTTGTAATATACAATATTTGGGACTGTTCAGCACGTCGCGACTAAAACAATCATGGCCGCTCTGACTGCGTATACATTTTGGAATGCGATTTACATATATAAACAGTTACATTGATTTCAAAGCCAATGCACCTGAAAAATTCGAAGATTTTTAAAATAAAATTGACAATAGCAGTAACCAAATATCAATTTCCGGCTCATGTCGCAATCCATAAAATTTCCAGAGAATAAACAATTTTTTATTAAAACAGAATCAGCAATTTTATTAAACCAATGTAATTTAGAAAGTAAGAAAAACAGAATTGTAAAATATGCCGAGTAAGCAAATATGTACACATATGTAAGCTTTGACTGAGCCTTAAGTGAAATAATAAAGTCAGTCTTGTTCCTCCCATTCGGTCAAGAAGTTGCCAAGCTTCAATAAAATAAATAAAAAACAAATTTAGTTTTTTTTCCACGACGCGGAAACGAAATTGGCGCAGTCGGTAGGATCCCAGTGAAAAAAGGGATCCAGTGCTGCGAATCGCGTTCGAAAAAACAAAAAAAAAACTAAATTTATAAATATTTGGTGCAGTGAAAGCTTAGATATCAAAATCAGTATAACACCATCAAAGTACAGTGAACCACGGAAAGCAGTCAAAGCTAACAAAATTCAACAATCCGATTTCGAATTTTTTTTTTTAGTTCGAAAGAACAAAAACAAACCTTTTTGACAGCTTGTTGACAATTTTTCTAAAATGACAACTGACGAGACTGTAGACGGAAGTATTTGGAATTTTTTTATTTTTTCTCTATTTTTTCAACTTTGACATAATTTTTACGATATTATCCGATATTGAGGATTGTTTTTAGTACACAACTCTTATAGTAAATTGAATTTTGCGTCGAATGAGCTATATTTGACTGTAATTGAATTAAAATTCATAGAGTTGAGTGAGTTTTAAGATTTTATTTTTTTTTACTAATTTTGTATGTAGGTATAACTTACGCTAAATGGGAATAAGGACGTGTTTTGATGCGTTATTATAGATACGTAATATTTTTTGGAGTATATATGTATACATAAGAGTACACTGTACTGCATACAACAGAACTGGTTAGAACTTACGAAAATATCTGACATATTGTCACACATTTTTTTTTTCAATAGAAATAAGAAAAAGCGCCCAAGTGTACCAAAGTTCACACTGTACATTGATTAACAAAAGAAGTTTGTTATTATAATTTAACCTTATTAAAACGTCAAAGTTTTATTGTTTTGTTTCAATTTGAGAGAAAGAAATGTGCGATATTCGCAATAAGTTTTGTTTCACATGTGGTTTGTGGATCAAAAGCATTGTTTGAAGTTACAGAGTAATAAAGCTCTGGTTGATGGCTACAACGATTTCTTTAAGCTTACACAAATGTACCGTACCATACTAAACTCCAAAGGGCCGTTTCCATTACATTTTTAAGTTTGGAACCAGTTCCGTTGTGTACTGCACCGTACCGCACCGCACCATACCGTACAGTGCTGCACTGCACAATACTCCAATAAATATTATGTGTTTATAATGACACTTGTTATCATTTTCATGCTTCGAAACGCGCCCTTATTCCCATTTTGCGTAAGTTATACCTACATACATACCAAATTAGTAAAAAAAACATAAAATCTTAAAACTCACACAACTCTATTAATTTTAATTCAATTACAGTCAAATATAGCTCATTCGACGCAAAATTAAATTTACTATAAGAGTAGTGTACTAAAAAAAAAATCCCCAATAACGGATAATATCGTAAAAATTATGTCAAAGTTGAAAATATAGAGAAAAAATAAAAAAATTCCAAATACTTCCGTCTACAGTCTCGTCAGTTGTCATTTCAGAAAAATTTTCAACAAACGGTTAAAAAGGTTTGTTTCTGTTTTTTCGAACTAAAAAAACAAATTTGAAATCGGATGGAAATTGGCGAAGTTAGGAGTGATTCTTCACATCAACCTACTGAAAAACGGTTTTATGGAGATAAAATGAGATTTTGGGGGTGTATTGGAAATTTCTCCTATACCATTTTTCTTAGTTCTACTATACCTACAAGTTGTACTAGGTCTCCATAAAAGTATAATATCACTGTCGCACAGTGATA
>JAYXIM010022792.1:0-32029 GCA_037575425.1 Anastrepha fraterculus
TCTATATATGCACCATTTTGTTGTATAATTTGTTGCCAGTTTAAAGGTAGTTTCATGATGCATCTTTCATAGTAATTGTGGTCCTGGTTGGACAATCCGAAACTTCTTAAATAAAGTTTTGAATTTTATTGTGCCCCACGGGCAGTTAATTTTATGCAGTCTTTCCATGATGCCATTGAAGAATATGAAAATCAACCTACACCTGTCGACAACCAAGCAAAATCACCCACGCATCCCTTGTTATTATAAATTTTGATTTTTTTTGAAATGAAACTTCTTAGGCGTCTATGGACGAGCGAGAATGGAGAGTAAAATTTCAAGGCCATGCAACGTTTTGGGCATTTTCGTTCCGCGAGAGAGAAAAAAGAAATAACGTAGAGGAAAAGCAGAGAGAGAGAGCTATACCTTATATGTATCTCAGATGCACTTTAGGCTATTTTTCCTGGGTTTTTCCTTGTGGTTGCTAATTTCAAGTGAGAAATAACACTGCCTACTCTTTGGCGCTTGTTTGTTGGTGCAAACTTGTAGGAAATATATTTTTGGTGCCTACCTTTGGCGTTATATTTCCTTGGTGCCTACTGGTTGGGGCATTTTTTGGTCCCAATTTTTTTGACGTTTTTTTGTTTTTTGTTTAACAAAAGTGATATAAATAAAAGTTCCAAGCTTTAAACAAGACTCAGCACAAATTCATCAAATTTTCATCAGAAGTTCCAATTTTTTAATTAGAATTTTTAAAACGGTTTTGCGTATACAGTAAAAAATTTATTTTATGTGAAAAAGCTGGCCAGTGGGTCTTGTCGCTAGTGCCTTTTAATTGTAATATTACTATTTATAGTTTTATTTCTAGTTGATAGATAAATAAGTAAAAAACATATGAGGAAAAAATGCCAATACCAGCAATAAAAAACTGACTTTTTTTAATCAACGCGATTTTTGCAACACTTAAAACTTTCACTTTGAGTACTAAAATTTAATGATCTATAAAACTGTATACTCGAAAGTTTTTTTTTTTTTAATTTCATTAAACCTCTGTGGGAAACCGTTTTTAAAACCTTCGGTTGGGCAACCAAGTCTGGTCTTTTTCGTCCTGTTCAATAATCCCTTTTAAAAGTCTATATTCATAAATCGATAGAAAATTAAATTTCACGAAGCTATGTGGAAGCTCGAGTCGTCAAAGTCGAAAATGTTTGATCAGATCCGGGTGCCCAACGGAGGTTTAAAAAGTTAGACTTTTTTTTTGAAAATTTTACGAATTTTTCTGAGTTGCGCACAAAGCTTAGAGTTTTGATTCATATGGCTTTTGTTAAAGATTAAACTATATTTTTATCGAAAATTAGTTAAAATTGCATAACAAATATAAAATTTCAAAATTCACACCAACATGCCTAGCTGAGCTCGCTTTCTCGGCGAGCGCATACGTACATACAGGTATAATCAATGATAAGCTCAATTTCTCTTGAAGTCGCATATAATATTGGTGTAATTATCAGAATGCGCCCTAGAAAAAAGGGGTATAATAATTGGACACCCAACATGTACCCAATAGATCACCCAACTCATCTTCTCATCACAGCGGGTGGCTGCAAATAGAAAACCTCCCACGAAAGCTAGGTAAATAGCCAAAAATATATGGGATATGCTCCTGATAGGCAAGGATAAAAAAATTAAGAAAAATAGTGGATCATCTTTTAGGCAGGCTTTTATTAGTTCAGCTACTTTGGAAGACGCAATTCTAGCAAATACTTGCGATGCTCCTCGTGGCTGCTCACATTCGCACATAATTTTTATAATACAAAAATAATATTTGAGCATAATTATTTATTTCGAAGAATTAGAGTGTTTCGCGAGCAAATTAAAAGAAAGTGGAAAATAAAGATTTTGTATGTGCAATTTTTTATCTTTTTTCAAGGCTTACTAATTTTTTCTGCACTTTTTCACCGAACGAAATCACTGCACTTAACTGTGTGCCAGCAGCTGCTACCAAGTATTATTTTTACTTTTACTGGGCTGGAGATTGCGCAACACACAACACACACTGCTACACAAAAGCGCGTCTGTGTGTGTGTGTGTGTGTGTGCAAGTCCAACAGAACAAGTGCAAGAAACAGAGCAATGGCCTTTTTACTTTCAAAATTTACGGCGTCTATTATTTTGTGGATTTGTTTTATTTTTGTAGGCTCAACGCCGCCCATAGCGTTTGTTGGAAAAATTACAAGTGCAAACAAAGGGGCAGCTACGTGTTTGGGTAGGTGTGTTTGTATGCTTGCTTGCAGCTATTTGCAGAACCTGCATCTCTATCTTTAAGCCGCATTGTGTACTTTTCACAAACTAATACGATTTCTTAGAGATTTCTCAAATATTTTCCAATGCACGTTTTTTTGGAATATTTTTCGTTCTTTTGTTTTTTTTTCTTTTAGTGTATAAGTGACATGCCACATGCGTGTCTAGCCTGTGTATTTTAACGTAAGTGTATGGTGGTGCAGCTGGCAGCCAGGCAGTCAGCCAATTTCGCCATGCGGCTGTTAGATTTTTGTGTTTAGGTTTTTTTCCTTAGCGTGAAATTATAGTTAGATATGTATGAAAAAGAGAGAGAAAAAAAATTAAAATAATAACAAAAAAATCGTTCAGAAGATCTCTACTTATCCGCGTGCAACATCCACTCAACGTAAACACCAACTGTGCAACATATCATGTGGCCGGCAATTTAGTTTCATTATTTGCACGGCTCGCTGTTCATACAAAGCAGAAGCGCCGGTAATCAAGCCACTATAGAGCAGAGTCGCGCCGGCAACCAGCTAGCCAAGCCAACCTTGCTGCACCACCGAACTAGCAACAAACCAAGCTCAATTACACTAATTTAACCCTATTTTATGACTTAATTATGCACTTCATTCATTTATATACAGAAAACAAAATGATAGAATTGAAAATAATAAAAAGTAATAATAGAAAATAACAACAATGCACAATAGGCGGCCGGCATGCTGGTATCTTGATATTGTTTGTTGATATTGCGCATTCACAGCGCCACTTGTGCCATCTTCGCTACAGCAGCAACATGCCCAACAACATATGTGTAGATACATATGTTTACAGACACATGTTGCACTGCGCCCTCGTTAGATATTTGATAGGCTTGCATTGTTGTGCAAATATGCGTTGTAACAAATCACTTAGACTTGCACTGCTGAGTGCTTCTGCCTGGCTGCAGCTCTTCTGCGCGCTACATACTAACTTACGTCGCAATGAATAGAGTAACAAACAAAAAAAAAATATGGCGCTTAGACACATTTGCAATACTTCAAAAACGCAATGGAAGTTTATAATTGTTTGTGCCTCCTCAATAACTTTGTTTCATTCAAATTGTATTTGTTGTGGTCTGTCTGTGTATTGAGTTGTATGCAATAAAAATTTCATTAAAAATGTTTATGTGGCAGCAATTATTGCCGCAACCAGATATTATACAAGTAGTCGTATGCTCGTTTGAGTATCTTTGCTACATATCTGTTGCCTGCTCTATTGCCCATCCTCCAGCTCATTTGGTCAATTATCTGATTGTTCCGCCATATTGGGCGTTGCTCGCTATTGGCAGCCTTGTGCTGCGCAAATTGACAGCTTCTATTTGTTTGGCTTTTGAGGAAATGGAGTAGTTAATACGCGACTAACTATACCGTTGGATGGTTAAATACAGCACGTATAATTAGTATGCTGACTAACTGGCATGTCGATTGCAATGAGATAATTGCAAGAAGATACAGATATTGGTTTATTGCTTGGTAAGAGTCAAGCGTAGGAAATTGAAAATCTTATAGGGAAGTGATTGTGTTGGATACACAGGAAATTTCTTTGAAAACGAATGATAAGAAATGTTAACGGACCACAATAGGCTATAATATTTATATTTTAAGAAACTCAAAAAAAAAAAAAAAAAAAAAAACAGAAATGTTTTTCTTAATTTTGTTGTTTCACCGAGATTCGAACCTATGTTCTCTCTGTGAATTCCGAATGGTAGTCACGTACCAACCCATTCGGCTCGTTACCTATTTCAATATCGCTTCTCTGTATGGACTTTGGAGTATCTGAAAAATGACCTGAATTGATACGTTAACATACAAAAGCGCCCTATTTGCGGTACGAAAAGGTTAGCCTCCTTTCATTGAAAATCGAATGCATCCCGAAGGTGTAACTCTTTGGTGTATAGGCATGAAGTTTTTTATATTAGGCCTCTTTTATTCGCCACTTCTGTGCTCGCTAGCTCTCTGACTTGACGAAAAATTTGCATGTGAAAGCAACAACAAAGTTATCGAGCGAAATTCACCGCCAGCGAGTGTGAAACTGGTATGACAAATGTAATTTAAGGCAGCTCTATTCCAGTACTGCTAAGATATATTTATTTATCCCGAACTTCCAACACTCTCTCTTGGATGTTGTTAGATCTGCAACTTATGATTCCTCTCGATGACATGCTCGTCATTGTAATCAGCTTAACTTTGCTCAGCTAAGGTATGGAAGTACTCGTACATGTATAGTAGTGGGCGCGTCCTTAAAAAATCTTAAAAGGTTGAAAAAAAGCTAGAGCAAAGAGGTGAGGTTATGGTGGTAGTCGGTCTGTAGGAACAACTCACTTAGACCTTATAGGTCGGTTGGGATGCCACTGTGCGACACGGGTACCTCATTTATTTTTCTCAGTGGAACCATTTTGTGGCTCTAATGAAGCGCAGGATTAGTTCCATCGTCACGCCAGACAGTTCCGTAAGAAAATTGAAAAAATATTTACGTAGAAAACCTACTCTGATTTTAGCTAAGGCTAGGCAATTGCAGAGTGAGTTCTCAACAGTTTCTTCCTCTTCCTCATCTCTACAACTTCTACAGTATTCATGGGAAAAAACTCCTGGTCACAAGGAATGACTGCCAAATAGCCAATGACCGATTATACAAGTCACGACCTTCGAGATATCGTCTCTTGAAAGGCTAAGCATTTCTTTTTGTTTTCAAAAAATTCAATTTGGTTTGAAAATAGATTTTATAGCAATTTTCTCTCTTTCTGTTGCCTAATGCTGAATATTTGCAGATTAGATTTAGTCACGGTAGTCTTTAATGAATCCTGTTATTATATCTGTTAGTTGGTAGAAGTGGTTTGGTTTCATACCAGCGCTTTGCTACCTCTATGGTGTAACGATTTCCACCCTTCCCTTTTTGAGAAAGAATAATAATATTTTGTTTAAAAATCAAGGCTATATTTGCACCCCTCAGTGGAAAAATCGTTTGTCAGGAATGTGAGGAATTATTTCCAAGTATTTTTAGTGCTACATTCTTACATTCTCATGCTATACTAGAGACGTCCGCGGTCGAAAATTCGTCCACTAACAATTCCCATTGTAATTATTGACATAACTGCGTGATAGCTGGTGTATAGGACAATGCTAAAATTCAGTGTTGGCTTCTTTAATAAACGAAAGCAAACTGCGTACTTTTCATTTGCTTTCATGTTTTTATAGCTATCGTCTAGTTTATGTTTACTTCTTGTTGGATTAAGTCTTACACAATGAAAAACTTGGCGTGTTAGAGTTTACCTCTCCGCACTCACATAGCCCTGAATCGATGGCACGAAACATGTGCAAGTAACTGCCGTCGTAAGTGTGGCTAACCAAAATTTTTATGATCCTAACATCGAACTTACAATTTCGACCCAGCTCTTTGCTGGTATCTTTTGCTGAAAATTTGTGCAAAATGGTTAGGTCTTCGTACCATTCAGAAGAAATGCTATTGCGAAACATTCTCCAAGCTTCTTCGACAGTGTATTCAACTTCGTGCCATTTTCTGCTGCTTCTTTTGCAATTTGATCTGTCTTTTCATTAGTCGGTACATCAGCAAGGCCCGTAGACCACACCACACTGTTTAAACATTTTAGAATTCAAACACTGAGAGCTGCTCGTGTAACAAGGCTATACAGTGATTGCTAGAACGATTGATTTTTAAGAGCTTGCAGGCTGTTTGGCTGTCCGAGAAGATAACAGCTTTGTCCGTGCGTGCCTCATGAACAAAGTCTAATATTTTTAACAATGCACTCAACTCTCGAATGGTGGATGACGTGCGACATTCTATTCGAAAACCAAAACTTTATTTTTTCTTCTGATGCCAGACTCCGCAGTCAACCGAGTTGGTCGAGATCGAAGCACTAGCTGCAAAAATATGAAAGCTATCAGCTAAGTACTCATGTAATTTTTATGCAAAGGTGGGGGAGAGCGTGCGTGTCAACGCATATGCTTTCAACAAACTCGAAAAGATCACCAATCTTGGTGTTGTTAAAATCGTCTGACAATTTTTTAAATACCCAGTTTTAACTGGATTTCATGCCAATATTATTGACGACACTCGCTCATATATTTTAACATTGAATTGTTTTCGCCTTTATGATTTCTTTGGCAGTGAGCCATATTCCTCTCTCAGCTGTAGTAGCTTGTGCGCGGGCACATAGCGCACCGCGACCGAAGTTGATGGGGGGAGGCCCAAACTTCTGCGACAAAACTGCTATACAAGTTGAAGGCTACTTGAGGGTGTAGACCTGGTTTGTTTGTTGTCAGCATTTTGAAAAGATTAGAATTGGGTTTTGACTCCTCAATTACAGCGGCATAGTGATAACTGACTACCAAGGACGAGCTGATAGCGGCCCCTAAGAACCTTATACACTTGACCTGCAGAATATCACCTCTCCTTAAGTCAATATCGACATCAGTGCATGCATTTTGGGCGCACATATACATATTTATCTATGTACATTTGTATTAGTCTCATTTTGATTTGATTATTTCGCTTTATTTTAATTAATTTCAAACTTGGTTACTTTTCTCCACTTCAGCAACAAAATCCTTTTGAGAGATATAATATTATAACCCTCTATGCCTTAGGAATATATTTTAGACATAAAATAGATGTAAAAAAACTTGTTTGCCTATTTATATGTATGCATAAGATTATTTGCGAAAAGTATATTATTACCAGACACACTCGTCAAGTTTCCGGATTTGAAAAATAAAATCAAAATATGTGACATTCTGGGAGCAGAAAAATGATGCGCATCCTAAGCTGCAAGGTGAGCAAATATTCATTAAATATTTCCGAAAGAAACTGGCTTTTTGCTCAACAGTTGCCATAGAACAATTTGACAACCCAACGTCAGCAGGAGCTTTCAGGTCCACCAACTAACTAAGGAAGTAAATACGTCGAGTGCAGGCCAAAGTAGTTTTGCCTTATAAGGCTAATAAACAGCAAGCACCGTTTCTTGGCAACAACAACCAGCGCAGTTTAAAAAAATAAATAACGACCGCAATAAAATCAACAACAGCTGGAATAATAAAATGCACAATCACCATAAGTGATATACATACATACAAACATACATCTGAGTACCGCTTACATCTGCAGTATTGGCTATTGTGGCCGCTTAAGACGCCGCACCACAGGCGAGAAGTTGAAGTGGTGGAAGTATTTATTTTGATGTCTTATTTTATTTGTTGAATGCGCGCATTTTTCGCTGCTTTTTTCTGCTTTTCGCTGCTTTTATCCTTTTTTTAATTTTTTCTTTTTATTATATTTTGTACGGCGTTCATTTCGAATTTTATGCTTTTTACTATTTGAAAATGCGCCACCGCCAGCAATAATGCGAACAAAAAAAATTGCAATAATAGAAAAACCAACGTTCAGTTGCCAAGCGGCAATGACAATGCAGTTTCTGCTGCGCTAATGTCGTGTTTTTCTCTCAGTCTAGCGGCAAGCCCGTTGTGCACAACTTCAATGAGGAACTGCGCGTACGAATGTGCAGCAGCGCTAGAAGTGTGGCATGTGCACCAACAAAACTAACTGCAACGACAACAGATTACAATTACTGCACTTTGTACGCGGATATCTGCTGTGCTGCGACACACTGACTTTTTAGGCCACCGCAACAGCAGGAACGGCAGTAGCCAGCAGTAGTGCACGCATGCGCCAAATGGCCAATGGCTAATAAAGCTTGTAAAGATCGTTGGCTCGCAGCTACTAAGCTTTTGAATTCATTGGTGCGCAGAGATCTCGGTCATTGCTACCAGCTGACCTTTGCGCCGTTTAAGGTGGCTTTTGTCATATTTTTGCAACACGCATACATTCTCATATGCGTGTGTATGTGTGCGTACGAGTGTACAGGCAATTATAGCTGTTTGGAATTTCAACGGCTTGTTTTTTAATGTGCTTTTGATGTGCTTTTGCTAGTTGTGTGGCCATATTACTGCATTCCTTGCGTGCAGAGAGTGAGTCTGTGTGCGCATTTACAGATAATAAAATTCAGGAGACATTTTTAATTGGCAAAAGCATTCAAAGCATTGGTGGGGATTGTTGCGTAAAAGTGATGTTAATTATAGAATTTAGTGTCATAGCCACATTCGCTTACAACATTATTATGTACAGGGTTTTCAAATGGAGACAAGTGGGTTTAAAAATAAATAGAAAATTATTAAAATACTACATGGTCCAATAAGTTCATAAGGTGAGGCATAGATGGCGGCGTCAATATCAAAAGCATATGGTATTTAGTGAGAACCGCCCTTTAGGAGCTACTTGTCAAATTTTCAAGACATTTTGCCGATTAGTTTGTGAGTTACAGTCGTTTAAGTGAAGCTACTTTTGGTTTTGTGAAAACAATTGATTCAAAAGAATTTCGTGTATTGATAAAACACTGTTTTTTAATTAAAAAAAAAACTGTGGAAACACACCAATGGCTACGGAAGTATTATTCGGACCCCGCTCCGTCGATCGGAACTGTTGAACGATGGTTTCGTGAATTTAGATGCACTCGTACGGGCACTGAGGACGCAGCGCGTTCAGGACGTCCAAATGAAGCAGTTGTTCCAGAAAACATCAAAAAAATCCATCGTATCATTCTGAATGATCGTAAAGTGAAAGTGCGCGAGTTAGCAGAGGCCGTAAGCATACCGAAAGGGTCAGTAGGAACGATTTTGCATGAACATTTAGGTGTGAAAAAGCTAGTCGGAAGATGGGTGCCGCGTTTTCTCACAATCAAAAACAACAACGAATGATGGATTCTGAGCATTGTTTGGAGCTGTTTCGCCGCAATCCAAGCTAGTTTTTGCGTCGATTCATAACATTGGACGAAACATGGATCCACCACTACACGCCACAATGGAATAAACAGTCGGCAGAGTGGTTGCAAGCCAGTCAAAGCCGACCAAAACGTCCAAAGACGCAACAATCGGCTGGAAAGGTCTTGGCCAGCAATTTTTGGAATGCTTGCGGTGTAATTTTCATCGACTATCTTGAAAAGGATACAACGGTCACCGGCGAGTATTATGCCAGCTTGTTGGACCGTTTGAACGACGAAACCAAGAAAAAGTGGCCTCATTGAACAAAGAAAAAAGTGTTGTTCCACCAAGACAATGCACCGGCTCACAAATCAACGATTGTCATGGGGCAAAATTGCACGAATTGCACTACGAATTGCTTCCCCATCCTCCGTATTCTCCAGATTTGGCCCCCAGCGACTATTGGCTGTTTCCAAACTTGGAGAGATGGCTTCAGGGAAAGAGATTTCGATCAAATGAAGAAGTTGAATGGGAAACAGACGCGTATTTTGAAGGACTTTCTATCTATCGTTTTTCGAAAGGCATCAAAATGTTAGAAGACCGTTGGGAAAAGTGTATCGCCCTAGAAGGGACCTATGTTAAAGAATAAAATGAATTTTGGTTGAAAAAATTGTTTTTACGCTCTCACCTTATGAACTTATTGGACCATGTAGTAATATCTTTGAAATTTATGTCGTTTACGCAGATGTACAAAGAGAAGGTCAAGAGAAGTACTAAACCAGATGGAGATAGTCTAAGCAAAATTTTTAGTATGGAAAGAGTAAAATCGCATGCGGTATTCATAAGGAACAGCATGACTAGGGTGTGTAGTCTTTGCTATCTATCTGCTATGCAGTGTAAACACGTCAACTTCCCTACATCATGGCATGCATGGGTCGCTCAAGTAAAACAAAATTTCTTTGACATCTCACAAACAGCTTTTTCTATTACATTATTAGAACCCTCTATATAATATTTATATGAAGGGTGGCCGTGCGCACGAAAAAAATCTATTAAATTACTTGAAAAGTGATAGGCAGTTATGTCATGTCACCCGGTTCTAGGATAGAGTACATAAAAGTTAACTTAAAATGCGTAGCACCACAAATGGGCGTAGAAATTTTAAGGAATTACATTTTTCTAAAAAAGTAACAACACATCTCAAACAAAGTAGGCTCTGCTATGCTAGGCTATGTGAGCATATCTTGACTACTTGTCGACAGAAAGAAGTAGCAACGTTGTGCAAAAATATTGAAATATTACTACGTAAATATAAATGTTCCCAGCGTTTCAAGCGCTCTGGTTAAACGCAAAATTCTTCGGATTGAAGATCAATAAAAACAAAAGGAAGTAGCTTGCGTTTAGAAAAACGCCAAATCTTAGAATTGGCGATCACGAATTTGAAAGCGTTTCTGAAATTAAATACCGCGAACTGCTTCTTAGTAAAACAGATGATGCAACGACTGCTATCTAAGACCGTGTGCAGGCTTTAAGGGGGGACCCTCATTTATCGGGTCAAAAAAATCGATTTTTTGGAAATAATTTTAATCTATTCTACAACTATTTAAGAATATACTTTCAAAATTTCAAGTCGATATCTGTATTTTTGAAGGAGTGACAAAATTTTTAACAGTACGCGGCGGGTGGCCTGATCGCCTGTATCCAAAACTTTAAACGCGTTTTTCTCGAAACATCATTTTTCGATTTTGTGTACACAATTGAGAACGCTGTATTGAACCAATCAGGCTTTACAATAGCTCATTTTAAAGATAATTAAATTGTTTTCAATGTGACATTAAGTGTTTTTTTAAAAAAAAAGATTTTCATATTTTTTTGTAATTTTAAAGTCAATTTTTATGCATGAAAAATCACTTTTAACATAAAACTGGGTAAAAAATATCAATTTCGACATTTTTTTTTAAATCAAAATGTCACATCGAAGGTATTATCCTAAAGTTTTAAAAAAAATTTGGTTTTTTTATTTCAGAAAAAAATTCAGAGCGCTAGAATGTACACAGATAGAATGAGGTGCCATGGACGAGGTGTATATTTCCATACTTAAAATGTTTTTTTTCTTCTCCGAAAATTTTTGTAGACAGTCAAGACATTTATTAAAGTACTTTATGAATTACAAAACGTTTGAAGTT
The DNA here is from genome assembly GCA_037575425.1 of Anastrepha fraterculus. NCBI lineage: Eukaryota > Metazoa > Arthropoda > Insecta > Diptera > Tephritidae > Anastrepha > Anastrepha fraterculus. Next base: position 11,260 of record JAYXIM010022792.1, read on the forward strand.
ATTTTACCTGAGAAAAAAATTCCCAAAAATGATGCATTTTTCGATCGTCTAAATGAGGGTCCCCCTTAAAGAGAGTAAATTTTACCCACGTTAAACTGTTAAAAAGCTAGTCTCTAGAGTAAGAAAACGTAAATCAAAATATATAAAACTCCGATGCGGTCACTAGCAAAGTATGGATGCGAAACGTGGACACTGAAAGCGAATACAAATAAACAATTAAGCATATTGGAAAGAAGAATACTGAGAAGAATACTGGGTCCAGTACGAGAAGAACATGGGCTCTATTGCATCAGATCATATAACAGCGAGCTAGTGGCAACGCATCTGGCATGCTTGCAGAATGCTCTACTCTATAATGATATCATTTATAACACTAATGTTCGTTGTGAACCTTAGCTTCCTTCGAAAATTCTTCTCCGAGTGGCAGTCCATAGCCAGACTATGATAGTTGGTCACTCCTATGCTTCCGAGGTCGTCCTCAACGTCGTATAACCATCGCTTTCGCGGCTGTTCTCTTCGCTTTTCATCAATGCCATCTAGCATTCTGCAAACGGCCATCTAGCCTAGCCATCGGATGCATTGCGATTGGTAAACCTTCCTAAAATGTCATCCTGAATATCATCCATTTGATACCCATTTGATTGCGATATTTTTCAAATATATTTAAATAATTTGAAGAATAAACACCAAGCAAAGCTCGATCGGCCATTATTATTAATCTTATTAAACAATTATCACATACGTATTCGACCAGGCTTGCCAATTGAGCGAAAAGTATGTAAATCAGCAACCCATTGAGTTATGCAAGTTTGTGTCTAAAGTCTTCTGTTTTAGCAGGTCTTTACTTGCAACAATAAACATTTTTATTATTGGTTGTTGTTGTTATTATTCAGACCGCTGGGGTTACAGTAGCCGAATACGCTTGTGCGTAACTATCATTCGTTAGAGCTTCGATTCGAAACCCTCTCTCGGCACTAAACACCAAATGATAGGCAGGTAGGTAGGTGAAATGGTTGAAGTGCCGGTCTGGCACTCTCAAGTAGCACTAAAGCGCTGTTTTGATACCATTATGAGTCCTCCAACAGGAAGACACCAGTGATAGTCGTCTAGCTGGCAAACCCGGACATTTACAGAGAAAGTGCTCAGCAGTCTCTTTCTCTGAAAGGTGCCACAGCTTCTCCAGTGAGGGTTAAATGGTAACCATAGCTTTTTCGCGTGTGTGCCGATCGTCCAGTGACCGGTAAATATAGCTACGAGCTTGGAAATTGAATGGCGAGGAGTCCAAAGGACTTTCTGAGTCTTTCATATATTGTATTGGGGCCAAAGGGTTTTCGAAATAGCACACGAAGAAACGGAGCTTCATCTTTTCTCCGCTTTCCTGACAAAATAATTTGTGCAGTTCCCCTTTAACAACTGTCAGAGGGATGCCGATGACTGGGTAGGAGGTCTCTCAAGCCACACCAAATGATAGTAACATTTGTTTTAACAGTGGACGCCCCTCAGTAGGCAATGCCAAGCTTCCAAGTGTATTTCTGCCATGAAAAAGTGTCGCCTAAAACCCCATTGCGTGAAATAGAGCACTGTGACCTTAAGATCTGTTGAGCGCTTCTCAGATTGGCCTGTAATTCTGATTTCGAGAGTTTACTTATGTTTATCTTTCAACCGTTTCAATTAGAGCGAACAGCTTTACATATAGAGCAATGACTATTGCATAGAGCTGTATGTATGTTAAATCGAAAAAAAAACTCCGCCACTTGTATGCGCGATTGCAATAAGAAATTGTTCTACTTTTTCTTATTGGCAATAGCTGCTGTTGTCAGCGTTGGCGATCTTGTTGTATCATACCTACGTATATAGGTTTTGCCGGTTGTCAATTTAGCTCAACTAACTCGTTGAGCTTGACCTATCAACATGCAAATCAGCGCATTTTTACGGGCTTGTCGCAGGTAAAATCTTTGGCGGCGAATGTAGCAACTGCCAGTTGAGAATATAAAATTTAAATTGCCTCTTTAACTGGTAGCTAAAAGTAAGTAGCATTTTCTGTTTATCTTTTAAGCAAAAGAAAACATTCGTTTTTTTTTTTGAATCTCTTCTGCAGAAACTAGTAGCCAATAAAGGTTCTGTTCCCCTTTTTTTAAGTTATTTTTTTTCACCCATATAGTGATTGACAGCTTTCGATGCTGATATGCATTTATGCCGCATTAAACAGGCTCCACAATGCGTGGAATGTTCAGGTTGATGAAATACGGTAGCGGACGTTGATGTCTGGCTTTCTGGTGTGTCTGTTGATTTTTGTTGCCTTTTCTTGCTTAATTGCATTAAAAACTCTGAATAGAGCGGTCAATTTGATAAAAATATCTCAAATTTCTAGGGAAAAAATTGAAGAAAAAACACATTACAATGTTACATAATTTCAATATAACATTGAGATGTTCGAGTGTGCATTTAGACACAACATCAAACATTCAGTGACGTATTTGAACTCAGTACCACGAAAAATGTCGACTCACTAACGCATGAACGTTTTTTCGAAACTCTCAAAACCGAGTTAAGGTGAATGCAAATGACAGAAGAATGCATTGAGCAAAGAAGCAAGAAAAAAAAAGAACAAAAACAAAAAACAAACACAAAAAAATGGAAAACCAACACACTCAATATTCACAAAAGAAAGAACGAAAAAAAAAATGTCGCTAACAAACGTCAAATATTGTCAACTGATGGTGTGAAAAAACAAAAATTTATAAGAGAAAAAGAATTTTTTTTTTTAATAAACATAAGTGTATGTGTAGCTCTGGGAAAGGAAACAAAAAACAAACACACGTACGCTAAATTTTATATTATAAAGGGTGGTTAAATTTCAAGGGCCGATGTTGAATGTGAACCACACCTAAACGTCAACGACACCTTTGGACTTCTTTCTTTGATGTTATTTGAAAGAAAAGGCGTAGGTATGTCGATAAGCCAGCAACAATTCAAGAGCTAAAGGATGAGATAATTCGGCACATTAGCGGCATAAAAAAAAAAAAACATTAGCGGCATAGAACCTCAATTATGCCTCAGCGTCATCGAAAATTTGGACCATCGGATGGACGTGTGCCGCCGAGACCGCGGTGGCCATTTGGCCGATATTTTGTTTCATACGTAATTGAGCCATACCAATATTATCATAATAAAGAGAAATGACAATAATCTTTTAAAAAAATTGTATTTTATTCAAAATCAACACCGGCCCTTGAATCTTAACCACCCTTTATATTCTACATATGTAAGCATGTGTAGTTGCATAAGCACTTTGCATTTCAGTTATTCCTGCAACACTTCGGCACTTTATTCAACAAAACACAAAAAAAAATAAATACACAAAACTGTCATCGAAATGTTTAATAGGTATCTAAAGAATACGAGTATCATACACACATATCTACACTACCTTTATATTTATAATATTTGTCATGCAAAGGAGGCTGAGGAGACGAGACTGAGGAAACTCGCATAGAAATGTGTGTAAATAACAAATATTGAAGATATGTTTTATTGTTGTAACGCCAGAATATTTTCAAAAGAATTTCTGAGAGTAAATATGCATTCACATCTATAATAGGTGTGTAAGTGGAAGGGTTTATCCATAGTTGCGCTCGCAGTTTCACATGTCCACTCAGGACCAACTGGGAAATGTTGCGGTCGAGGTCGTTAAACGAGGTCGTTTAAAAAGTCTGCGCAAAGTCAGAAAGTTGCCACTACTGGCCGGTGTCAATGGCATGCTTAGTTAGTAGCCTCTCTTGGGAGAACACACACCAAGTTTTAGCCAGATTGGTCTATTTCTTTGTATGCGGCATTCGCTTGCAACGAGAAGGTCGAGTGATTTTCTTTTTCCATTACGACAACGCACCACCTTGCGCCTCAGCAATTGTGGTCGGAAAATGAATGGAAATAAAGTTCTAACTCATTGCACATCTCCCATATTCTCCAAACTTGGCTCCCTTGGAGTTCTCGGACTACTATTTGTTTCCCAATTTGAAGAAATGGTTGGGCTGAAAAATATTTTATTCAAAGGATTAGGTGAGTGCAGAAATGAATGGCTATTTTTCAGGCTTGAGCAAGTCCTATTATTCGGAAGGTATCAAAGAACTAGAACAGCATTTGACGAAGTGTATAAGCCTACGTAAGAGGAGACTCTGTTGAAAAAAAAAAATTGGATAAACTCAGCTAAAAAACAAAAAATGGGATAAACCTTTTTTTTCCTTCTAGGTCTAAACACTTCATCTAACAATGTTTTAGATACCTTCCGTTTATCCCATTTTTTTTATCCATTTGTTTTTCAACAATCAAGCTGTTTTTTATTTTTGCTCGGAACTTTCAAACGAGCCACGTAAACTCGGGATATTCAAGTGTCTTAATTGTTAAAATGTGTTATCAAAATCAGTCCAATTTGTGGTCTTCATGGCTTCCCTACACGGTGGCAAATTAAAAATTGAATCCGTCAATTTCAGACAACTGCATCGGTGGCCGTTAAAGCTGTGCCTATTCGTCAGAGAAACGTAAGAGCGATGCAGTATATTGTTATTGTTTGGGACAGTGTACAAAAAAATTCAAGTTAGTCAAACCCGAGTCTTGCGCAAATCTTTCTGCGATATCAACGTGGTGGATTAAGCGTCGAGATCTGGGCTTTCCTAGCCATACAAAGTTCAACTAACTCGACTACTCAAATCCCAAATCAAAGATACCAGATATGTAGCATCCTGCGTTCGCTGACTTAGGTTTAAAACAATTCCCGATTGACCCTGACTTGATCCTAAAAAGAAAATCATTAATTTCTTGTTAAGTAACTGCGTTAATAAGCAAAGATTTGATTATGAAGGGAAAATGCATCAGATGATTCTACAGGTATGTTCTGAAAAAGTCACTCTGAATATTTGAAACGGTGGCACTTATTTCTCTGCAGATTTTCCATGAGCTGCGCTTACTCTCGGACGATGTTAACAAACTTTTTGCGGTCTTGGGTGGAATGTATAGATTTACAAATAAGTGGATTATTGAACTTGGAGGGCTTCGCTATCTCGGGTGGCAGCGACGTTCATTGGTCACCTAGGCCGTTCCTCTATTTCATGTGGGACTATGTGAAATTTTATGAAATAAAAAGAATTAACTAGCGTTTGGAGCTACTTCAAATTTTTACTTTGTTATACTAAAATTTAATCAGCTATAAAACTGTTTAGCCAAAATTTATCAGTATATCGCGATTCTATATATCCAAAAAATAATTGGCGGTACTCCTATGGATGCAAGGAGATTTTTTCTATTTCCTCTTTTCAGTATTTTTTTGCTACAATACATTTTATTTTTTGTAGTACTTTTTACGATTTCTTTTGTTTTTTGGTTTTTCTATTATTTTTTTGCTTTTTCTACTACTTGTGATTTTTTCTACTACTTTTATATTTTTGTGCAACTTTTTACTTTTTTAGTACTTTTTACTTTTTCCAGTACCTTGGAGTGTTTCCAAAACTTTTGACTTTGGGTACTACTGGTACCTTTTTCTACTACTTTTTCTTTTTCTACCACGTTTTCTTTTCCTACTACCTGTTCTTTTTCTATTACTTTTTCGTTTCCTACTACTTTTTCTTTTTCTAGTACCTTTTCTGTTTCTATTACTTTTTCTTTTCCTACTTCCTTTTCTTTTTCTACTAAATTTCTCTTTTCTACTACTTTTTCTTTTTCTGCTACCTTTTCTGTTTCTGTTACTTTTTATTTTCCTACTACTTTTTCTTTTTCTACTACTTTTTCTTTTTCTACTACCTTTTCTTTTTCTACTACTTTTTCTTTTTCTACTACCTTTTCTTTTTCTACTACTTTTTCTTATACTTTTTCTTTCCCTACTACTCAGTCTTTTTCTACTACTTTTGGTTTTTCTATTACTTTTTTGTTTTCTGCTACCTTTTTACTACTATTTTTTCCACTACTTTTTGCTTCTTCTACTAATTTTTCTTTTTCTACTACTTTTTCTTTTACTTTTTCTTTTCTACGACTTTTTCTTTTTCTACTACTTTTTATTTTTGAACTTTTCCTTTTTTCTACTACTTTGTTTATTACTTTTACATTTTTCTTTAACTATTTTTCCCTATTTTTAGTGTTCCTTGCCTTTTTCAGACCACAAGTATTCGGTTCGTCTTTCACTGTTTTTCTTTTGAATTATTTTCTTGTCAGCTACCTATTAATATTCGATAAGCTTAAAAAATTGTGCGCAAAAGCAACAACAATGCAAATGTTTTAATGCTAACTTTTGTTTGCGGCAGACTTTGTGGCGACATGCAGCACGTCAAAATGTTAGTAAAGCACAGTGGGGTAGAAATCGAAAAAAATGGTCAAATTAAAATGGGTGTTGTTGGAATATTTTTAAATGTATGTGTGCATTTTTAAACTACGCCATTTTGAATGTAGCAGCTGATATATTTTGAGAAAAACTTTCCAATCTTTATGAAACTCACAATTAGCGACACTGGATTGAAACTTTTTAAACTCAAAATAATATGGCGGGCGGCAAAGTGCAAATCCAATGTGTCTAAACACGCTTGGAGATCATTGACTCAAAATATTTTCTGATTTTGGAAGGATGTCACTATCAGGACAGGGAAGGGTCACTATCAGCCACACACGAGTGCGAGGAAGTTTAATATAAGGTCCTCTTCTTTTCGCCAAGTATTAGCAAGTGGCAAATAGATGAAGCAACTGATGTAAATAAATATATCTTGGCAGCGTTTGAAAAGAGTTGCCTTAAATATACATTTGTTTGTAAAATAATGAGTTATACCAGGTTTATAAGGTATAGTCATCCTCGGTAGCCGCGAATCTTGATCAATAATTTATTGTTGCTTTCACATGCAAATATTTCGTCAACTTAGCCGAGCAGAGAGATAGCGAGTAGAGAAGTGGCGAATAGAAGAGGCTTATAGTATTGAGTTGTTTAGGAAAAAATTTGCTAACGAAGTAGTAGCAATAGTAGCTCAATTTAGATTAATTCTTTATTGCACTGCTCGATATCAATCTCGGCTTTGTTACCACTTGAAAGGCTTTATTTCGTATGTCATACATTGTGGCATGTTTCGGTTTTCATAGGCTTGCTGCACTGCTCGCACTTTCATAGCGAATTGAGGTTTTTATTTTGACCCATTTTGATGGTTGTTTAGTGCTGGCGATTCTCATTTGTTTCCAGTGATTGGATCAAAAATGTGAAGAAAATATTCACAGTTTTCACTCCTGCTCTTAATTAAAACCATCTACTGATGATTTTTAAGCGTAATTTTTATTGTATTTTCATGCAAATCGAAATCGAACCTGATGCCTTAATGCTTTTACCTTTTAGTTTGCTATGAGAAACTTCACTTTGATTGGTAGGTAGTTGGGTAAGTTGTGCGATTAGCGACAGTTAAGCAACTTTATTTAGACTCTATGGTAAATTGATTCATTAATGAAATTATAGAATACATTTGCTTTTGGAATATTATTGCCAAAGCTAAATAAGGTATATCTAAAATCTTTCACGAGAAGAAAGAGAAGATGCTCAATGTTCTCTTTCATTAAATGTATGTCTCCACCACAGCTTCTGCATATCTCGGAATCATCTGTCCACGACTGGGATGCCAATATTAACGAAAAATTTTGAGCTCGGGATCGCGGGATGCCGATTTTAGCGAAGTTCGGGATGCCGATATTAGGGAAAATGTTTAATTTCGGATTTTGTAAGCCAATCCTGGAATTTCGGGTTTACCTTTTTTTCACCTTCATTTTTGATATGAGAAAAAATTCAATAATTGAAAGCATTTAGACATACCATGAAATAGTCCCAATAAAAATTTCGAGCGCTCGCAATGTGGAAGAAAATGCATAAAACCGCCAGCAAAAATAATTATTAAAAATCAATGCAAATGTTGAGCCACTTTAGACTGACACAATATTACATTGAAATTAAATGAGCTAAAAAACTGCATACGCAGAATTTGTCTACCAATGCTGATTAAAAAGTTTGAAACCTTGGAAGCTATGCACTGGTGAGTTAAGCGGAGAATAAAAACACAGCCCATTTGGTATCCTAGAAATTTAAACAAATATTTCTAACATTTTTATGGAACTGTAAAAATGCTATATGAGCTATAAAAAAGTATGGCTTTAGAACATTTGTTTCCTCCACTTTTGCCCGCTTTTTCTGTCTTCTGCACCACTGTGCCGGTGTTGCGATTATCTCAAACCGACCGAGTTACCAGCCCAATGCGCAATCAGCCAGTTTTCATGCGTTCCATGCAAACGTACAAAGAGCCCACATGGAGACAATTATAAACACATACAAAAATTTATAAAATTATGCACGCTGTTGTATGCCACAGCACGCAGTGTTTGACTTAATTTCCAATGCGCCGCAACTGAGTGTCATAAATTTCGCCATCGACTAATGTCACTTATTTCTGCATTTGTTGGTTTTGTTGTGTTTTATGGCATTTGTTGTCGATTTGCATGTGCCATTTGCACTTGTTGATTGCATGTGGCGAGGCGAGTGGCCCGCATATGGAGCGAGTGTTGTGTGCGTTGCACGTGTGCGCATATGGCCGCAGTAGCCGCGTTGGGGCGACTAAAAGGGCTGAGTGTCAGCATTGTTTGGCTTTTTGCGTAACGAATACCAGCAGCAGCAACAGCAACAGCAGCAGCACAGTAGCTTCGCATGGCAATTGGTGTGGCATGCAACTGACTTTGAGTACCCTGGGTCGCAATGGTGGCTCGCCCTCTTCTCAGCCATAGCACACATGCATACATACTTACATACACACCCAATAATGACAACACTAATGGCGATAAAGTGGCAACAGCAGTAACAGCATGCCACAACAAATTCGCTGTGCAACAATAACAAATACATGCATACATATGTACGTGCGGCAAACAAAGCGTTTTCATGTCGGTAGCGGCAATTTTCTTTCACTATTTCTATGTATTTTATTTGTTTCGTATTTGTGGGCTTGTTGTTTTTGTTGTTTTGTGGGGCAGAAAAATTTCACCCGACAACATTGCGCGCATTTGTGGCAAGTTTTCTCAGCTGCGCGTGTCCCATGTGGCGACGCATGTTGTTGGTGTGACTGTTTGTTGTTGTTGTTGTTGTTGTTACAAAAGAACGGTAAATTCTGCGCGCCACAGAAATTAACTGTCCGCAATACTTAGCCTCAGCGTTGACACAGACACACATTTGCTGCGCTGGTGGCAGAGAGCGCGTGTGGCATGCGGCCGTCGACCCTCAGCAGCAGCCGCGCGCAGAAGTCGTCGTTGTGTGACATGCGCGTGTGGCACAAAAAACGAAGGAAAAAAAAACAACAAAAAGCAATAAATAAATAAATAGAAAAAATAGAAAAAAAAACAGCAACCAAAATGCGGGTTAAATTTTCTCGATAAATGAAGAAATGTGCAACAAGTGGCAGCAACAGGCTAACACCGCCTTGCGCCTAACACTCTGTGTTTTTTCTTTTTTTGTTTTTACTTTTTAGGTTATAAGCTGCATGCTGCCATTTTTTGTATTTTCGCTTGTGTTGCAGTTGTTGTTGGTGGTTTTCTTGTCATTTCTGTTATTTGGACAATTTTTGAAATTTGCCTGTAGGCCATGTTGCTCGCCACAATCTGCATTTGCAACATTTGTACATTGCAACAACAATGCAAAAATGCATTTAATGCGGAGCAAACAAACAGTCGACATGCAACAGCAATGCGGTAGTCAGCGTTCCACTGGCGGCGCTACACAGCCCAACGGCATTTCAGCATATATTTATTTAACACACACACATATACACCCATACATGTGCACATATTTACGAATTGTCAAAGTCTCATTGTCAAGTGTTGCAAGCGTTACACCGCCCGCTGTCAGCGTTATGGTATTTGCTAAAATTTCGTATGTGCTTATATGTGTGTGTGTGAGTATACATGTGTGTCAGCTCATGTTGCATGCTGTTCCATTGACAGTAACATGCAAAAGGCGTATTGGCATTTGCTGCCTGTTGATTTATTCAATTTTCTTTTAGCTCACCAACTTGGACAGGTGACATGCCACATGCAACAATTATCGTTTTCGGCATATCTAATGAGGTGATTACGTTGAAGAGGCGGGTTGTATGACAAGCGGCATGACAGTTCGTAAATGCCAATATATTTCGCGTATTTGCTGGGGTGTAAACTTACAAAAAACAAATTTAAAAGAAACTAAAATAAAAACAAAAACTAAAGAATGAAGAAATAAAAAAAATAATAATAAATAATAAAATAAATAAATAAATAAAAAACTAACAAAAATTGTTCATACTACGCCCAAGGCGTTGATTTTCGACCGATAAATTCGTGATTGGTGGTTTTATGTCAGTCACACGGACCCATTCCGTGGTCTAAGTGGATCGTTGTTCTACGATCGGCTGCAACCTTGTGGTTTGTTTTATTACAAGCAGGCTACACTAAAACCTTATTGAAAACTTTTTAATAATTTCGAAGCGTCGAAATATTGCACTTAAATTTCTGTACTTGCAATGTAGACCTCAGTAAAGAAAATTGTATAGGCCCTGGTGGTGATGGAGGTGCTGTCTAAGTGACACTCATATAACATAATGAGCTCTAGGGCAACACAACAGACCCAACTTGCGGTCTATGTGGCACTCCGATGCGGGGTCACCCTTAAACCAACCAACCAACTAACCAAGTGACACAGCCCAGACCCAAATTAGCACAAAAGATGCCATTTTCATACTTGACTTGTAGAACCACTGCTTTTTATTCGTTGAATCCTCTTGATTTGACTATGAATCTGCCTGTGTCGTTTATTCTCTTTTCTGTAATTTCTTGCAAGTTAACTATCGATAATTTCCCCAGCATTCTATGTCGTAGAGTACCCATACTGGGGCCCTTACGCATATAGTGAAAAAATATTTCCTTAGATTACTCTTGATTGCAGCTTCTACATCTCTCATTGTATGACCTCCCCATCTTCCTGAAGGTCAGTGCTCGGTTATTATTGATGTAATTCTGAATACGTCTGCTCGTTGCTTTCTTAACAACTCGTCAATTCTGGATTTGCTGAAATTAGACCACGTTTGTTTAGTTATTTTTGTAAGTATCCGTGTTAGTCCATCTTTCGGCCTGCTGCTGAAAGAGCGAGAAGATCTCCCTTTTGCGCAACGCCTTGGATACAGCCTATTTCTACCGCTTCGGATTCGTTATAGTATGCCCCTGTCTTGCCAGTTCATTAGCGTTCTCATTTCTTTGTATGTTCCTATGGTCAGGTACCCCAATAAGAGTGATGTCTGTCATGCGCGCTAAAGCATTGAATTTTTCTTTGCATTGTCTGACAATTTTTGAATCGGTTATAGCTGACTTTATAGCTAAGATGTTTGCTTGACTATCTGAAAAAGGCATACTTCGGGTAGTTGTTGTGCAAGGTATCTTATTATCCTGCAGGCTTCCCTTGTCTCAAGAACTTCTGCTTCAAAGATACTATTCCAATAACAATTTTATAGACCTTAATACATTTGTTTTTGTTTTCATTGAAAGGTTAACAGAATCCCGTTGGTCGCTTGTGTAATGTATCAACATATATAAGGTGGCGCAAAATTAATCATCCAATCTTATTTTTAAATAATTTCTTCATTAAATACAAAAAAATGTTTATATTTTGAGTTATGAAAATGTTTATCTTGACCTTTACGTTTTCGAATGATCGTCTGTTTACTGCAGCTCTTTAGTTCACAAGTGCCAAGTATTATTGACGTGCGACGCCACTTGCAAAAATTATAACTCTTCCGGTAGGATGTTTAATTTTGCGCCACTTTTTTCATATCTGCTATTTATTAGGCATTTACAAAAATTCGGAGTGTGCCGTTAAATGTTCCTACGATATTTTGCATACATACATATATTTCATATAAAAGAACTTAGTAGCATTCGTTATATGGAAAAAAAGCGGCACTCCTTAAAATAAAATAAAATAAGAGGTAAATAAATCAGAAAAACAAAAAATACAATAAGAGGTAAATAAATCCGAAAAAAAAAATATAAATAAATAAAAGCTAAATAAATAAATAAATAAAGAAATAAGTAAAAAAAATTAAAAAAATTAAAAAACGGTAAAAAAAAATAAAATAAAAAATAAAAATTAAAATTAAAAAAAGAAAGTAAAAAAAAGGTTTTTTTAAATCAAAAAAGAAAAATATTAAAAAACAAAGTTTTTTTAAATCAAAAAAATCAAAAAAATCAAAAAAATAAAAAAGTGCAAAAAAAAATTTTAAATCAAAACAAAAAGTAAAAGAAAAAACTGAAAACTATATATGTATAAAAAAAATAAAAAAGAAAATTGTCAAAAACGCTGCGAATTTTAAGCCACTTTAAACTACCGCACAATTTGTTCAAGGCTTAAAAACAGAAACCAATTTTTTCACGAATTTAATTTTTTTCATCAAAACCTCAAATGCTTAATACGAATTTTTAGAAAATTTTAAACTATGAGCTTATTCAAAACTTACAGCTTATTCAATTTCTGATAATAAACTGCAGTTGGGTACCGGCTTACAATTCCGATTGATTTTTGGCAATTTTTTCGCAGGTGTCTCGCATTTTCAGCCATTGAAGCAAGCATGAAATTGGTGTCATATAAGCTTTAAATTTTCAATTATATGGTTTATATCATTGAATAAACTATATTTCTTTAAAAACAATAACAAAAATAGTTGACTTAAAAATCATTGTGGATATTATTGAAATTTGTACACTATTGTACACTGTACTGTACACATACTTTTGCTGCTGGGTGTAAATGCTTTATTGACAGCTGAGTGGCAATGAGGCTCTAGACTGGAGAAAAAGTGTGGAATAGCAGATGGAAATAGGCCAAATATTAGTAACTGACTGCCAAACAGCTAATCTTTAGCTGATCATTACCTTCGAACTTCGCTACAAGTATGCCGATGAACGGAACGAAACACTTTTAAGTAATTTTTCACATCTAAACTATCTACTACATGTTTTTCTCGTCGTTCCTAGATAAAACAGAGGGTCGCAACAAACATATTATAATTTAATTTATTTGAAGCTAGACATTTTGTTTGTCCCCATGAATAGCCTGTTTTCTGCGTTTCTGTGTCTTAATAAGGCACACTTTTCAGCGTAAAACTGTATTTCTTTCGAGCTGATTTTCCTTACCGCCATTCCTTGTAGGTAGGTTTGAGCGTAGTATAACAGCTGTGGCAGTCAACTTCATAGATCTACAGTCTTTTTATAACTTTTCTATGGGTAACTCCAATGTTAACTTCGGCTGATCTTGAAATTTAGTAAGCCCAAGTTATTGCAGTGTACTTACAGTCATCATTCGCTGCTCAATAGTGTAATATTTATTCTTTAAAGAAGTCATTTCGTTGTTTAAAGAAGACATTTGTTTCGTTGGCCAATTAGAAAACATGGAACGGAACGAATCAGCTCACACACCTACCAAAAGTGACTGAACTTCTCCTTCGATTACTTTTTTATTAAACTAATAATTAATAGTGAGGTTGTGGGAAATCGCAATCGCGATGAACTGGCTAGGTACGGCAGCCCAAGCGCTACCCTACACAGTCTACTATTTGGCAGGAGGCCTAAGTTCAAAACAGTGTGGCAAGGCGTTAAGAGCATTCGAATCTGCTCGTAAAGCTCCTAACCTTCTGGTTGCACAGAATTTCTCAAATCCGAGCTCGTGACCTACGATCCAGTTCGTTATGTAGCAAGTGCTACCATTAAATCGATTGCTTTAGAATTAAATCATTTCAGTTCCAACTAAAATACCAAAAGCAGTTGTCTCTAATAGAATTAACTATTTTCTAATTGAAGTCTGCAAAAGTTTCGCTATTTGTTGGCTCATTTCTCAGAACTCTTTTAATAGCATCAATAAAATGTGGAAAATATTGAGAAAATCTGCTGTTAACTGTAACATTTGTCCAGCATCGTATTGACACTAATAAAAGTCCATGAGTGTTTTCTAGGTTAATCGCTCACCTAACATACCGATTTGTAGTCTGTGTGATTTTTTCAAAGGCAGTATTTCCAACTTTATTACTCTTTCTTATTCCACTTTGTGTATGTCAAAGGCACATACCTACATACGTGTACTCTCTCAGCGTTTTTTTATTTTATTTATTTTCTTATTGCTGTCATACCTTGGTTAGTAATGGCTCACCTTGTTGTTTTATGAATGGGTTTACGTGTTCACTTGCCTCTGTGATGCTCTGTGATGTCGATCTTGATAAGACCTCGTAAGGCATTTTTGTGCTTATTATTTGACAGAAAGGGGTAATTTGAATTTTATAATGCTTTTTGATGTGTTTTGTTATGATAAACTATTAAAATTTGTTTAATCTATTGGTGTCGACAATAATCAACAAATGTTAAATTTAATGATGAGAAAATTTTAATTTAATGAAACATGCTGAGGTGCCAGCGATTTCAGGCATGTGTACATAATGTGTGTGTGTGGTACGTTACATCACACTTCGTAAATACAAACAAAGAAAAAAGTGTCCTATTATTTGTTCGGAATTATAAAATTTAGTATTCAAAATCTCCGGAGAAATATTTCAGAAAACTACTTAAGTTTAGATTTTTAATGGAATTATAAAATCCAATAGTCAAAACGTCCGCTAATATATTTTGGAAAAATATTAAAATGTGAGTGAGCTGCACTGAATTAACAGGAACCCAAAAAATCTCATTACTTCGATTCCGCCGAAAAAATTTATACATTTTTGTATGCATTTAAACATTTTAGGCTTAAGACTCTTCTATCAGCTGCGGTTGTTTTTTGAAAAAAATATTTTTGAAAACGAATTTTATTGATAAACAAAAAATCTGCATAACAGCACAATCCAAATGTATGACCATCGAAATTTCTTTTTCTTCCCAATGTTCTGTTTTATGGTATTTTTGGCTACCGTAGTCGAATGAATTGCGTATCTACAATTCGGAAAGCGAATCTCCGTGAAACATGAAAATGAATGAAAAGTGTTTTGTAAAGCGGTCGCCCCTCTGCAGGCAACGGCAAACCTCCGAGTATATTTCTGCCATGAAAAAGCTTCTCATAAAAAACAGCTGCCGTTCGGAGTCGTCTCAAAACTGGAAGTCCCTTCATTTGTGGAACAACATGAAGACGAACGTCAGAAATAGAAGGAGGAGCGCGGCCTTAACACGCCAATTATAGTGTTGTTTTAGTAAACGTCAGCTTCAAACATATAATTTTGATTGAATATCTACACAAAAAATCTGTATAAACGTGTGCATAGCTTATTCCATATATAGAAGATATGCATCAACATTACTTACGAAAGACTTAGGCTCTTAACAGTATTTAGTAAATTTTTTCTGTTGACATACCTGAAAGAAAAGAAAGAGAAAATCGTTAGCAATAATGTTTGTTATTGTTTTTTCTATTCTGAATGATACATAGATTTAACATACATATATGTAGGTAAATATTATAAAGGGTGGTTAAGTTTCAAGGGCCGGTGTTGATTTTGAATAAAATTCATTTTTTTTAAGAAATTATTATCATTTTTCTTTATTATGATAATATTGGTATGGCTCAATTACGTATGGAACAAAATATCGGCCAAATGGCCTCCGCGGCCTCGGTGGCACACCTCCATCCAATGGTCCAAATTTTCGATGACGCTGACGCATAATTGAGGTTCTATGCCGTTAATGTACCGAATTATCTCATCCTTTAGCTCTTGAATTGTTGCTGGCTTATCGACGTACACCTTTTCTTTCAAATAACCCCAAAGAAAGAAGTCCAACGGTGTCAAATCACATGATATTGGCGGCTAATTAACATTGCCGCGACGTGAGATTATTCGGCCATCAAATTTTTCGCGCAAAAGAGCCATTGTTTCGTTAGCTGTGTGACAAGTGGCACCGTCCTGTTGAAACCATATATCGACCACATCCATATCTTCCAATTCGGGCCATAAAAAGTTCAAATTCAAGGCAATGCATGGGAGTAAGCTGTATGTTGTTCTCTAAATGACACATGGGGGCGACCCGGGACTTGGTCTAACAAAGGCAAGACTTTTTTTCTTGTTCAAAATTAGCTTTATTCATCAACGAATTTCCATCAAGAACAACGTAATCATTCCAGCGCCGATGTAACATTTTAGTATGACCTTTGTAGAACGATTTAGCTTTTGCCTCAAAATAGGCCTCAGTTTCAGCGATATTCTCTTCATTCGAGAGAAATTTCTTACCGGCGAGCATTGATTAAAATTATACCGAAATTGTTAATATTAAAGTTAATTCTTCTTTGGTATCAAAATTTTAGGATTTACATCGAGCAGCGACCAAATAAAGACAGTTTTTTTCAACGTTTTGAAGTTTTCCTTATTTGAGTCCCAAGTTGATCCAAATTATTTACCTACATTTACCAATAATATCGCTTTAAAGAGTCTTTTATTGTACAAAATTGAGAGGCGCATATTTTTGTGCAACATTTTGAACCAATATCTCTTACCCATGTGGGTCCATGTTGACCCTTCTTTTGAAAATCTGAAAGATATCAAGTTTGCAAGTTTGATGGAGGGTTAAAATGTTCCACATAAATATTCGCCGGGAACTTTTAGACGAAAAGAGTATACAGTAGCGTACGAAAGTACCCAAATAATTTGTTTCCAGCACTGCTAAACCTATTGAATAACTTTTCCAATGAATTATTTAAGTAATACTCATTTGTGCATTAAAGTATCTGCAATTTTCACATACAACTGAGTGTCTTACCAAAATTTCTGTTGAGTACTTCCACAAGGAAATGAATCCTATGATTAAGTCAATAAGAATCCGCAAATCACGTTTGCCGAACCAGAAGGTGTTGTAACTACCCCAATAATCATAACAAAAGCCATTGTGGGTCTATAACAAAAGTCGGCTGATTACAGTTTTCTGTATAGCTAACCTGCAACCCGAAGTCCGTCGGTTGCGGACCAATAATTATGCCCAAGAAATCTGCTCTGCTTTTAAGTATTTCAGCTTTTTGATTACGCGTGACACCACCAATATGTTCTGACGTCCATACATGTAAGGCTTTTATGGTTGCCAACCTAACTCAATCTGCGAATTTACTCAAGCAACCGAGCAGGCTTTGATAGCTGCTTGGCTGTCAGAGAAGGTGAAGACGGCCGCACTTGCCGTTTGTCTTCTTTTTGGCAGCTTCATAGAAGTCACAGATGTAGCGAATATTTTTGCTTGATAGATAATAGTTCTGCCGCTCCGTCTCGAAATAGATTGCAGCTTGGGAGCTGAAGTCCATTGGATACCCGTCCGGGTACACAATGATAGCATCGGTTGGGAACTCATCCCAGTGCCACCTTAGAGAAATGGAGAAAGATGATAATGCACCGAGAACGCCTCTGGACCATGAACCACAACGGTTCGGTATCATCGTACCGCTCTCTCTCTCTTTGCGCTGACAGGCTCCTCTGTCTAATGCATTTAACTGTTCTATTTATTTGTTGTTGTAGCTTCACTTTCTATTTCTTCTACCAGTAACTAATAATTACCTTTTTTTTCTTCTCTAATTGCAGGTAAGCAATAAAACTTAAATGAGAACAAAATGTCAGCACAGTGTTGGTAATGATATGGTGTCGATTTCCAAGCCTTAATGCTGATGACTCGTAAGTAAGCGAAAATAACTACAATTACTTTAAAGATGCAGAGCAGCGAAATGTGAAATTAATTTGTATGAAGTGGATTCCTCTTTGCTGCAATGCTGCGAAGTTTTCAAGGTTCAGAGTTTCACTTTCAGACAATTTGATTGAAATAAAAAACAAAAATAAAAATTAAAAAAAAGAAGCAAAATGTACTAAAGTAGATGCACGAAGCTCCACTAATAGATTCACATGGGACCAGCCATTAAGTTAATTTACTTAATGCGCCCACGACATTTCACACACACACACACACACACACGGATAATGAATTTTTCTTCAACTATATTACCCTAAAACCTCCTACTTGCACTTGGAACTCCTAGGTTGGTGTAGTGCCCAAGTCAATGGTCAGTGCAATTTCCACTGAGCTGGGAATATAAATTTTCACTGATTTGCGCGAATTGTATTATTAAGTGTGTGTGTGCATGTGTATGTATTTGTATGGCTCCACATTCAACCACGCAAGGTACTAGCAGTGAGAGTAGTAACTTAACCCACAGCCTCACATACACACATACATGCATACATGCATACATGCATATTTATATAGTTAAAGACTTCACTTTGCTTTTTTCGCCTGCGACAGGCAATGGACGTGCTGTCAAGCGGAAGACACTCGCAACTCACTTAACTAACGCCCAGTAATGGCTTGCCATGCAATGCACTCACACTAACGTCATTGCGCGTTGAGCACTTGATATGGCCCACTGATGACCCAGTGACTGCGTGATTTTCGGTCACAGTGATTTTCACAAAACGAAACCGAGATTCGCATGCTGGTGATGGTGCTACGATATGCATGCACACTTACATACATACATACATACACGCATACATGCATATAAATGTGGCGCCACTTTGGAGCGCGCTTTGGACTTTTTCAAATTCATACATTTGCTGGGCTGACACAGCTCTGGCCCAGTTCTGTCAAACGCTTTGACATTGCACTGCAAAATTATTTGAAAAGTTAATCAAGGTAAAAACAAAGAAAATGCAAATGAGAAAAGGTAAAAGGAAAAGAAAAGAAAACATAGAAGCATACAAGTACAAGTTAAGAAATGCGCTCAGTTGTGTAAACAGCAAAGAAAATTTCTATGCGACCAATTAGTTTTTTATGGTTATTACTCGCATTGTAATTATGAGTAATTTTCATTTGACCTCTATATATGTGTGTATGCATGTGTAATATGTATACATAAATACCTACATACATACATACATACCTACATACATACATACATACATGCAAGTATGTGTATATAAGCATATTTCTGGAGTTGATGTTCTATTCGTAGCTACAAAAAAGCGAAATTTCACACCGCAAAGTTTGTGCCACATCCATATTTTGGTAAATTTAGACTTTGTTTTTTGGATTTTAAACTATTTTCGCATAAAGGATGCAGCGTGGAACAAAAGATAATATAATTATACAAAATAATAATAAATCCAATTACGAAATTTTACGCAAAAATTGAAGAAAAAAACACACCCACAAACGTTTTATCACAACCCTGGGTTTTAATAAAAATTTCTGGACAAATTTTTAGTATGCACTTCTATAGCTTATCATATTTAATAAATAATATAATGTAGAATAAAGTGCAGGTATGAAGTGGCTGAAAAATACCGCTGATGTTTGTTTTTGTTTTAATAATTTTATGATTTTCTCTACTGTAACGAATGCATCATTTGCTTTCTTATTTTTTATAACATTTCATATAAAATAGAAATTTTAAACCTTATAGCCAGTGTGCTAATTAAGTCAGGGTTATATTGTATGGGGTGTGTTACAAAAGTATTCTGGCGAATTTTGAATTTTCATGCAGGTTACACTATATTCGAATTTCGATTCTTTTGTGGCGATATGTTCAATTTTTACCTATACAAAAAGATGGATCAAAGAACCTGTATGAAATTTTGTGTGAAAAACGAGATTAAGTGCGCGAATGCATTCCGAATGTTGACTGTGTCATACGGAGAAGCTACTTTGGACCAAAGCAACGTTTATCGGTGGTACAAAATGTTCTCAGAAGGCCGAGAAGGTGTGAACGACGAAAACCGTCGCCGAAAGCCGGACGCCCGAGCACTGCGACAACAGACGAAACAATTGAAGAAGTGAAGAAAATGGCATTGGTCAATCGTCGAATCACCGTTAGAGAAGTTGCTGAATGGCTCATGCCATTCTATTTCTTTCAATGATTTGGACATGAGACGGGTCGCCGAAAATTCGTACCAAAACTGCTCAATTTCGACCAAAAGCAGCATCGCATGAACATTGCTAATGAGCTGTTGGACTCTGTTCGCGACGACCCAAATTTGCTCCAGAGGGTCATAACTGGTGACGAATCGTGGGTTTATGGTTATGACGTGGAAACCAAAGCTCAATCACCTCAATGGAAGGTGCCGCACGAACCAAGACCGCAAAAGCGCGCCAAGTTCGGTGGAATGTAAAAGTTTTGCTCACCGTTTTCTTCGATTGCCAGCTTAACAGGTTGAGAGAGGCTGCAGATAGACAAAACTGACAGGTAATCATGCCCCACCGACTGTCGCAGTTCCTCCTGTCACCAAGCAAAGGGGACTGTAAGCAGCTGGTTGGGCTGATGACGGGCCACTTTCTATGGGTAAAGTGGACTAAAGGGATGGACCATTTGAAGCGCAGTCGCAGTCAAAATTGGCATGAAATAATCTTCAAACATTAAATTATATGGACTGTACTATCGATGTAAAAAAAAATTTCATACATTTTTCTGAATTTTACGTGTGCTTTTTTGAAAAACTTTCCTATAGCTCTTAAAAAATCACCCGTTATAATATCTTAAAAGTATTTTGTGATAATTTGAAGTGAATCCGACAAATAATTTCGAGTTATTTAACAATTAACGAAAGGCGCTCGGGAGCTCGATAGCGAAACTTTAAAAGCGGTTTTCTCAAAACTATACTTTTTGACCTGGTGATTACTTCAATAAAATTTCTACTGCTTTAGAAAAACATAGAAAAACTCGTGCCTGATCGAAGGATTTTTGTTTTTTAAATTTCGA